>VWZU01005894.1:1069511-1091031 GCA_013397095.1 Sterrhoptilus dennistouni
ACACCCTAGTGTTATGTTTCACAAAAAGAACCAAGCTGAGATGTCAAGAACCTGGAAAATGTCTGATGTGAGGAGAGACTGGGAAGAAAAGAATGAAGAAATAAAATTCAAGAAAACCTATGGATGCTGATGAGATAAACCAATAATATAATGCCATGAAAAATCTTAATTATTTGTTTTAGAAACGTTTTTAACCCAGCCAAATACAAAGCAGCATCCTCAGCAATGTGGGCCACACATACACAGGAAAACAAACAAACAAACAAAAAGCCCCCACATGCTGGGAAACATCAGCTCATAAATAAGCTTCTGGACTATGACTGCTAAGCAACCCAGATTTAATCTCCTAAAATGATTCATGTTAAAGAATTTTGGGTAGTGATGGTTGACCTTTGTTTATTAAAGGAAAATGATGGAATTTGGAAATTTTTTAAAATTAGATGTTTTTCTCCTTATTCATGCTCATTTCAGTCTGAATTTCTGGACAATTAGGCATTCTAGATCTCTTTACAGGGGTATGGCATTATGTCACTAATTTTTTAGCTACATCAATGAGTTTCATTTTTCAAGATGGCCCTGCTTTTAGTGAAGTTTGATGCTGTACTCAGGATTTATTCTATTTAACTTTGTGGAGGAGGTATAAATACTTTTGGTGCCCCTTCAGCTTCTACCACCTCAGTAAAACACTGAGAGAATTAGATACAATGTTCTTGTCAAGATTTAAACTTAATGTGAAACAATTGTTCCTAGTGGTTAATACAAGATTGACATTTTCTCTTTATGCCATCTGCAACTTGTGCTAGGGTAGACTCCTACTTTCTTTATTTATCCATAGAATTTCCTTTTTTGTTTTTTCTTTTTTTTTTTTTTTTAATGAAAGAAATCTGGGGTTCACGTATATGACAGTTCCACTTGAGCAATGATAGATACAATTTACTCAGTCTGAAATATCATCAGCTGAGGGTGAAAAGTGTTAATTAACTATAAATTCTGGGAGAGAAACCCTTTTAAATTCTTTAGAAGCCTTGAGTGGATGGCCACAGGTTAGCTCCCATAAAACAGAGCTCCTCATCACAGTCATCGCCATCATTATCTGAATTTCTTCAAAAGGAAGAATAAATACATGGAATATAAGATATTTCTGAGGATAATAATGAAAAATACCACTTGTGAGACAGAGCATGAGGTCAGGCTTAAGGCTGTAATGAAAAGAGGCAATTTTCTCTGCTCATTACATGTCTTTCAGGAAAGGGGCTTTATTTTCCATTCCCATTTTTGTATTTATTTTTTCTCTCCACTTAGAACGATTCTTAGTATGGAAAGTTAAAATGCAAAACTTGATAATCCACAGCATTTTTTGGATTGGTGCGATGGCCTTTGCTACTGAACTTTTTCAGGGCTGAAATAACCTGACTAGTCCCCTGCCTATTAACTCCCCTACCCACCCATAGAGGTTTACTGGGATCTCAGATCTCCAACCATCTCCTCCTACTCTGTTCTTAGAAAGAAAACTTTCCTCAGAGAACTTAACTACCTTACTGCAATGCCTCATCTGTCTTCTAACATTTCAGGAGAACAGCTCAGTAGTCAGCAAAAATTAAGTACCATGCAATTAAATAAGGCTGTAACTATTCTATAGCTCAAAAAGATATGGCTGTTCTCATGCAATTATATAAATTGGGTTTAATTGAGCCAGACTGATTTATTGTCTCAGAAAGAATGGGAAAAAGGGTATCCAGTTTCCTTTCCATCCCACGAGCACTGTCTGGAGTAGCTGGGATGTTTGTCTGACTGAAACAAGAAGGACATGGGCTTTTATGTGATTGTAGGTCTGACAAGGCTTATATACACTACTAAATCCTAGACTATCAGTGACTGTATACTCAGGTTGGTCAGCAAAGTCATCATAACAGATGTACAGCCACTAAACTCTATAAGAAATCTCATACTTGGGTGGTCTCAGTCATATAGTACCCTCATCCTGATGTATTTTGAAGAACTGAATAGCTAATAAGTAGCCTTCAGCCACAAAGGATGAAGCCTCTGACCTGCATTAGCAGCCCTAGGATCCAGGCTCTCCAACCTCAGCAGTATGAAGATAACTTTTGGGTAAATTTTTGAATTTCACCCCTTATTCTTCCACTCTAATTGAGATCAGATGTAAGAGCTTGTTCACCCTTGAACACTATTAACTTGGGCAAAATACACCCATTTCTAAATGCAGAAGCTTGGATCATAAATAACATCACAAACATGATAAAGACAACCGAACATTACACTTTTTTGCTTTGCAGAAGATGGTGGGAATTCGAAGGGAGAAGAAATATTTCAGTGGTTACATGTCATTCCCTAGTTTCTCTGTGTAAGGAGAGATAACTGCTTGTTAAATCTGTATATTTATTTATTAATAAAGCAACTTACACTAGCTTGAAATTGCTTCAGAGAAGTAGAGCTTAACAGATACATTATTTTCTTTGATGTAATCAGAATTTTGCTTTACATATTTATCAGAGACACTTTTCTGGAGCTGAAGTTCAGTATCTTTTTCTTCCTTCACTGCAACCCAGTAGATAGCACAACAACCCAGCTTTAACTGAGACACATCTAGGGCAGCATCTTTCCTAAACTAAAACACACTTATTACTAAATATTCGAAGATAAGGGACAGAAATGCTGGGTTGGGAGTGTTTTCTCTCATTAAGTGGGTTAGTTGCCTCAGCCTCCACACAATCTGTCCTCTTGAAGGGCCAAGCAGATGAGACAGTGGTCTTCTTGCCTTTGTGAGGGCTCGGACATAACTGTCAGGGGGAGAGCTGTGCAGTATCCTGGATGCCTGTCTCATGCTCCAAGGCTTCCAAGTGGGAGTGTTAATTATGAGAGATTCAGAGCTCAAAGTCCTTCACCTGCATGATGTTTGTGGGGAGTGGAGCAGTGAGGGAAGGGAGTGAGTGGGGGTATGCTGGTAAAACACAGATCCTTGACCCAGCCTGGGCTGTTCTCAGCAAGACAGCTATCCATCCAGCAGGTCCATCTCTGGTATGAGGCAGGTTACTGGCCTGAGGTACTGCTGAGGGCTACTGCTCCCTCCCATTAGTGCATGTAACCCTGCCAAGTCACCCCCCACGGGGAGGTTGTGTGGGTTTTCTGCTGAATAAAGAACTATGTTCAAACCTGCTGCCCATCGGGCAGTGGGAGGTTAGTCCCCCAAGGAAGGAAGCCATTGGAATCTGCTGATCAGCTTCACACTGTTCACATGGGAAACATAAAAAACAGAGTTCAAAAGTCCCTAAATTATTTGGCTTGTTGAAAGACATGGCATTTTCATTACTGCAGATGCTTTGAAACCCTCTTTTCAAAGCCTGGAATAGCTCCTGCCTTAAGTCCAGCAGAGGGTGGCATGAAGGCATCCATGGTACCGATCCCATGATGTACCTTAACTTGAAGGAAAAGGGAGAAAAAGCAGAAATAAATCCTAATCTATATTGTTGCTACCTGGTTGCAGGTCTTGCAGAACATTTACATGCTGCTATCTTCTCAGTGTGTGGATCCATGCACATTTACTCAGAGAGCAAAGAAAGTCAGTCTGTTTTGAGTACTAAGAGTACTCTTAACTAAGAGTTATCACAAGGGAGTCCTCTGTGCAATGAGAACGCAGATGAGATGTGATGCTGGCAGTTACACTGCTGTCACTCTGTAAATGTGAATCTCTGTAACTTAGCTCAGGATGTAGCTCATTGTATTCAAAGACACAAATAGAGATGCACGTGCACAAATTAGTAAGTGATCCAGGCATTCCTTGGGGAATTTAATCTAAGTCTTACTCATCATATAACTGAGATGGGGAGCAGATGCCTAATAATAGATCTGTATTCTAATACCATCTGCTCAGACCAAATCCCCATAACAAACTGTGTCTGTCCGCATGTCATGCATTTCTGCAGTTTCAGCCTTTCCGAGGCTCCTTCTCCAGGTTGAAAGAATAAATCCCTGTCATGTACACCCAAATCAAAGCATTAGGCCATCGGCCATCTGTTGTTTATTTGTGAGGTTATCTTATTTCTGCTGAGCCTCAGCATCCTGGCAGACAGTGTAAACTCAACCACATACCACTTCTCCCTCTTCTCATAGCAAGACATTAAAGATGTCCTGTTAAATCACTTCAGCCAAAATATCTAAATGAAGAAAGGAAATCTCAACAGTGCTTTTACAACACAAAGTCAACAAGACGTTTTATTTCCCTCAGACTAAAACAATTGATTATTTTTAAAACATCCTTATGGAGGTATAATGACTTTGAGAGGAGCTATCCCCCCAGTTCTCAAAACAGCAGACAGGCTCTTTCATATCTGCACAAAAACACAGTACTGCGAACTGCTTAGATCTGTGTTTTCCTTTCTCCTGCTAATAAGAAGGCTTGATGACAGAGGGCTTAATCACCGTGTTTAACCCTTACCTCTTTGGGAGAGGGTAAGTAGCTGTCAGGTCAAGGGGCTCTCGAGGTCAGTAGGTACCCATAACGTACACTGGAGAGCAAACGTTCCCGAGAGCTGGCTCTGAACAACACATTGTACCTGACTCCCACAATGGGCCAGCTAAGCTCAACCATTAACACCATCCTCTGTACAGTGCTAAAATTGATGGCCCCACCTTTAGATTAGAAAATGATGTACCAGAGGCATTCAAGCTGGTCCTTCTATTAGCTGGAGCAGGTAGGATGCTCCTTGGTTTCTATGGAATCATTTGATGGCAAGAATCCCAATAGCCCTAGGTTAGTTTGCTGATCAACAACTAGGAAGCAACTGGGATTATTGAGACTCAGATTTTTATGGATATCTTCTACATGATCACTGGAAGGATTAAAAATGTTTATACTAGAAGCAATTTTTTTTAATTCTCACAGATCAAAACAAGTAAGCCTCTTTTTTATTTCTACTTATCATGCACCTAAATAAGCAGTACCACTCAAGCCACTATTAATAAAGCACCAGAAAACTTTCAGTGACAAAAACTCAAGGTGTATGCTAAGACCTGGCCCTCTCATTGTTACTCCTGAGCATTTGTTTGCTGACACTGCTGTCTGTGGAAGGGACTCCTCTGTGCTGTACATACACCAGTTGCTCCAGTCAGGCCCATAGAATTCGGTGTTGTGGGGCTGGTTTAAAGCATTGCAGACTTAGGATATCTCCATTTCCTCTGTTTTCACTCCTCTTCTGCTTTAAACATTAGCAAGTTTAAAGCACAGGGATGTGGAGAGTGCAAGCATGAGGGCAGGTGTGCTGAGCAGCACTACTACAGCCCCAGGGTAAGCAGCTAATGACAGCAATTCCTGCTTTGAGTGTTTAAACAAAATCATCACTACCAGAAAGAATTTTCATCACCAAATGGCTTCTGCTGCTACAAAATGCTAACCACCCACCAGGAAATCGCTTCAACTGCTCTCCACAGCCCTCAGTGCAAGGTCTAACTTGTGAGGCATAGACTTGATCTCTGCCAAAATTGTAAATCTGTATCTAGCTTTTCCATCCAGCCCTCTGAGGGATGCATGCTGTTCTTGGGTCCACTGCAAAACCATCCCCATCCCTCTCTCTGAATCTGTTGGATAAAATGGAGAGCATTTTCAAACACTTTTTGTTCCAGGGTTATTTAGCATGTGTATGACTATCTAGGGTGAAGGTTTTCTTGATGATTGGCAGATAATTCACAAACATATCCCTGACCTGAGGCTGCTGTTCTTAACTTAGGTGAGCCTGTTTTGCAGTGCTAACCTGGTAAACTAACACTTTCCTGGTGTTAGCAGAAGAATGGAGCTGTCCTATCAGGAGGACAGTCTGTATGGTCAGTCATGGTTGTTATGAAAAGCAGAAGTGGAGTCTGGGGACACGAAAGGAGCTCACATTCATTCTTTATCTGGAGCCTTTAATGGGTTCTGAAGCTAGCAGCTCCCTTTGCAATGTGTGGCTATGAAATGCAAGACCATGGTTAACTCACAAATAACAACATGCCAGCCACCACAACCTTGGTTCTTGCTGCTCAGCACCTCAGTTGATTGTCCTCCCTGCCTGTCAGTTGCAGAGCTGTCACTCCCAGATACTGAAAGTGGATTTGACCATATCATCAATACCCAATAAATGCTATCCAAAAAGTAAATTGTTCATCATGGAAATTAAGCATTGGGCATCATAACTAAGTGTAGAAAATTCTCCATGACGCAGGAAATTAGTCTCAAAACCTGTAGAAAATCTATCTCACCCATTCCCTCTTGCCTTTTACTGCCCTGTATTCTAATAGTGTTGGATAATGAGGATTGAAGGTTTGTGTAATTCTTGCAGCAGGGAACAAGGCAAGTCAGCAGCAGTCCTGACATGTTGCCAGGAGTGGCTGCATGACAAGATCTTTTCTTGGGAGCACAGCGTTTGCATCTCATGATACCAGTGATACCAGTGTCACAATGTTGTGACACTGCAAATTGCTCTGCTCTCCTCACACATATTTGTATTATAGAAATGCTTTCACCTTTGCTGCCTGGTAAAAATGGATACGAATCACTCAAGCTGCTGAGAAAATGAAGGAAAAGAAGGAAAAATTTCTTCACTGAGGCTGGAGAAACTACACAAAAATGAATAAATGCAAGAAACCCTAACATGGAGTCAAATGTCACTTCCATAGAAGACTGCTGAACATTTAGCATAGGGACTTATAGAGAAAATTGATTACAAGAGATAAGTCACAGGAAACATAAAACAATATACTGTAAGTCAAGGTGTTTTTTTAATTTTGTGTCCAGGTGACCAAAATTTTTTTACTTTTTTGGAGTTAGATTTTATCTGATAAAGGTTAATAATAAATCCAGTAACAAAAGCATCTGGGAAGATTTGGTAGTCAAGCAGCAATTAAAAAAAGGACCTAAGGTTATTGTTTTGCATCCAAGAACCTAATAGAGTAAATCTGGTTTGTTTTGAAACAGTAGCAGAAGCAAAAGCTATGAAAACAGGAAATCATCTCTAAATTGAATGCATCTCATTTTAGATCTTTTGACTGGGTGAAGCCCAAAGTTTTTCTCATTCACAAATATCACAACTTTTTTTTTCCTAGCAGAAGCGAACCATGTATATAATAAATACAAAAAAGATAATGTTGGAGCACATTGAACACGTATGTCCTACTACTGAGTGGGTTTTAATCCTCTCATCCATATTGTCTCCTTAGTTATCCATATGCATACCAGACTTTTAGAGTTTTTCTGCTTTTTCAAGATCAGGGTACATACCAAGAATGATAGCAGTACATGCCTAAATTAGAGTCCAGATCTTTGGTGTTAAAATGCTGGTTAAAATGCTTGAAATATTCATCATAATTAAATCACACTGACGTTAAATGCTAGTTGGTTTTGTAGGCTTAAATTCTCTGTGAACTTCAGGAAAAGGTTAGCAACACTTTATATTAAGATGCCAGAACATTCTCCCAGCAATCAGTGGACCAATGTGAGATTTATGGCATGTTAAATGAGCTTTTAAGATGGGTTATCACATGAGTTAAAAATTAAGGCAATTTTCTATTACTATTCTGACTATCGATGAAAAAGATGAGATAGACCATCTGGTAAGAAAACATTATAGAATGGAATGAACTTGGGAAAGAAAAAACAAGTGGAAAACTTCAGTCAAGATGCATGGTCATTTTGTGTGACAGACTCTTAACATTATCTTTTAAAACCCTCAAAAAGCTGGCAATGACCTGTACCACAAATACTTTTAGAAGAACTTATAAGTGCGTTGAAACACCCTGCCATTCATCAAGAAAAACACTGCTGACCACAAACTGTCATTTGAGTTAATAATAATGCTAATAAGTCTGAACAGCTTCTTTCACTTTCCAGCCCTTTGATCTTATCAAATGCATAAACCTTGTAAACTGCTTTGGCCTCCTGGGAGTAAATGGATGAAAAGCCATTTTCTGCTGTAAACTGTAGTGCAGATGCAGCCCCGGGTCTTCAGTAACAAAGCCAAGAGGCTGGAGCTAAGTGAACCATTCTGCCACCACTCTGTTAAACTCATTCTCCAGTAATTGTTGCAGCAGACAGCTACCAGGGAGAGTGCCTTGGTGCTCAGATTAGTGGTAAATGGAAATTTTACCGAAACAGATGTCAAGTGTATTTACAAGGCACCGGTGCCCAGGTGTGCTACTCATCTTTTGAAAGGGTATCTGAATAAATGTGCAGGAAGACAATCCCAGTTCATTCGGAGAGACTGCCTACCTTGGATAACTTTGAAGAAGGGATGAGAAAAACAGGAAATTTCCTCAGTGCAGACACAGCTATATATGCCTCAAAACCAGCACTACGTGTTTTTGGGGATTGATTTCCTTTCCTCTGATTGTAAGGATTTTTTTTCTAAAATTCAAACATTCTCTCAAATAATATCTTTCTAGGGCTCTCTGTCATTCATAATTGTATAGAAATAAATAGAAGGCATCTTCAAATTTTTTACACTATGGAATATGCAACATTAAAAAAAAAAATTCCGGACAAAAAAATCTAATCATTATGTTGTCATGTAATAGTCTTGCCAGTAGTCTAAGCATCCACATAGCATGATCCTTATTGGGAATGGAATAAACCAGAAAGCAGCAAACAAAAAACCTAGGTGTATTATACTTTCATAAACACGGCATGTCAGTTCTGTTGTTTGCAGGAACTTGTTCACTGTTCACAGAGTTTTTTCATTCCTAATGAAAGTTTCCCCAATGTTAACAGCAGCTAAGTATTTATAAAGGCTAATCTCTCACTATTCCCCTGCTTCAAGTGATCAAAAGAGGAAATCAGGTGACCATTTGCACAAATAAACCTTTGCAAATACCTAGAGGGACCTTAGATAAAAGAGAAGATGAAAGTTGTTCCTTGATATTTTTTCAAGGAACACTTCTGGGGAGCAGACATCTTAAAAGACTGTCAGGATTTTATGATGAACATGCCAATGAGGAAGTTTGGGCTGTGAATAAGTAACACAGCAAGAAGACACTCTCTCTGCCATGTTAAAATACAAAATTCTTCTGTCCTTATGCAACCCACTTCATAGGGCTAAACATAACTAAATTAATTTATAAAAAAGCCCATATGTACAGTAAATGAGGTTCAGATTATGTATATAAGCAAAATGGTAGATGATAATATTATTTTGGGGAATCTTCTTTATCTTGCTAACAGATTGTGACTGAACTTTAATAATCTAGCTTTGCACCTCTGTCTTCTACAGAGTTCTGTTTTATAACATTAAAAGTGCAGATCTATACTGCTCTTTTGCAATCCTGTGCAGCAGAGAAGGGTGCTATGCTCTGTATAAGTTATTTATATTGAGCCAATAAAGCTCCACTTTGATGTCATATTCTGGGCTCAATCAAAATATAAAAATATCTCTTAACAAAATACTGCCAGGACATTTGCATTTTTTGATAAGAAAACTTTAAAAAGTCAAATCAGTGGTCAGAGTGAAAATAACACCCTCATTGATTTCCTTCTGCTAGTTTGGTACCACATCTCTTAGCAGTCAGATAGAAACCTTCATGGATTTCTTAATGCCACGAAAAAAGCCAATTAGGTATAAAAAAATGTACCTACTAATCTATCCATAATCATGTTCAGAAGTGTGTCTTTATGCATGTCAAAATCATCAGTGAAAGAAATCATATGTGATTTGCTTTTAAAACCCGTACCCGTCTGTTTAACAGCCAGGTGTCATCGCCTTTCAGAGCTCAGAATACAAAGTGTTTATTCAAGCATAAGAATACAATATGATCAAGTGAGAAAGGACAGGAGAAGAAATTAAATTGAATTATTAATAAAAAGTATTATTTGTTATAGTGAAAAACATATGAGGCACAGTCCTGTCTTATGGCTGTCATCTATGGATTTATTGGGTTTTTTTCCACCAAATAAAAGCAACAAGGGTTAAGAGGGCTTTGGAAAAGGGCTTCTTGTACATGATCAAAACATTAGGAATACAAAAACTCCCTCACATATTCCTGCTCAATGCAGTTCCTCCTCCTACCCCATCTTTGCACTCTGTTTGCCTTCCTCAGCCTTTCTTTTGAGCTCTGAGAACATTTCCCAGCCTGTTTATGTCAATCACCATTGTCAGAACAGCAGCTGCACGGAAGTGTCCACAGAACTATTTTATGCTGAAAAACCACCACTTAATGTATCTGAAATCTGCAGGAGAATCACTGGCAAGGAAATACCGTCCAATTACTTGCCTGCCTGCTACCCCACCTCCTAAGACAAGGTGGTTTGGTGGGACACTGCTGAGCTTGCTACCTGACTGCTGCTGCAGTGACAGCCAACAGACCCAGAAGTCTTCCCCTTAGTTGAAATGTGTCTTGGGTTGCAATATATAACTAAAAGCATGTATTCTACTCCCAATCTGTTAAAACCAGTTGGAGAGGTGCTTCTGTTAATGGGCCAGTTGTTAAAACCAGGTGGGGCAGTGTTCCTTATCTCTTCCATGACCCATCCTCCCTCCAGGGGGATATCTGCTGTTAATGGGCCATTAAGGCTCAGCACATGACTGAAAACATTACATCATCCCATTATGAGATGCTCCACCAGTGAGAGGAGCCAAGCATTCCTACCTGGATAAAACCTTCAATTCAGAACAGCAGGACAGCCTGTTTTTCTACTGGATTTCCCAGAGTAAGACTGGATCTATCTCACCACCACTGGACCCTTCTACAGGATAATCTCTACTCCAACAAAACCATATCTGTTACTCCAGGAAGATTTATTTGGACTGCTTCCAACACCCTGACCAACAGGGTGTCAGGTAGTATTTCTGACTCCGTCAGGATTTCTAGGATGTTTGTTTGTTTGCTTGGTTTTTTGTACTACTACATTTGTCTTTTTTAAATATTCCTAGTAAAGAACTGTTATTCCTCTTCCTATATTTTTGCCTGAAATCCCCTAATTGCAAAATTATAATAATTTGGAGGGAGGGGTTTTACATTCTCCATTCTAAGGGAAGCTTCAGCTTTCCCTGGCAGACACTTGTCTTTCCAAACCAAGACAAAATGAAACTCATTTTAGTTTGGGTTTATTATTTGGGGTATTTATATTTCAGCATAGCATTTGGCTTGCAAGTATGTCCATTGTCTAGTTTTTTTTCTGGTTAGGGAAATTAAGAAGAATGATGTAACAGTGGGATTAAAAGGAGGGAAAAGAGCACTTAATAATGTTGGGACACCTGGCAATTGAGCCTACTCTGTGAGCTAATGGCATTGCTGGAGAGATGTTTTCTCCAAGCAACACTCCTGGTCAGGGAAGTACTCCCTCTGACTTCACACCTGTGATCCACCTTATTGGGACACTCCCTATGAAACTGGAGTGTCCCACAGAAAACACTGGTAGAGAAGGAAACAGGAAATATCCCCTGCTTGGAGAGTTTAACTACAATCAGAGTCAGGGACTATACTGAGCAGCAGAGCTGCTGAAGGGAAGAGCTAATGACCACATAAGGCTTTTGTCACAGGTAAAATGGAGCATAATCTTTCCTAAATTATTTTTGGCTGTGGGCTCCTGTCAGCAGTACTTTTCCTGGAGCAACTCCTTATATGTCTTTTATATTAGAAAAAAACTAAACGTACAAACTAAGAATGGATAAATATCTCAAACTTGGCATACTTAGCCATCCCATCAAAGCATTCAAAAATCTTGTAACAGAAAGTCTCAGCTGCCCACCTCAGATGTCCCTTCACCTTTTAGTGACACATTATAGGGACAGTGGTTTCCTCCTTCAGTGTTGTGTCATTAGAAAAATGTAAGTGTCCTGGGCTATTTTAAGTCTCCCATCCTAGACAGTTTCAGGGGAAATATCAAGCCTTTCAAACAATACTCATGAGGTTAAACATGTACCCAAAGCTCTAATTCTTGTTTACATACTGAAACACATCAACTCAACTCAAAAGTGCAATATGTGGTTTGAGAAACAGTGCTCAAGACTGACTTTTGGTGCATAAAGGTCCAAGCCTTAGAGAAAAAAATCAGTCTTTGAAAAACAACAAAAATTAATACTTCCTATTCTGAATTAGAAACAACTTAATTTAAATTAAATAAGTCTTCATCGGTTTATAGGATTTAGTTGTTCTTTAGATTTTTAATCGACAAAAATAATGAATGGTTTTGGTTGGAAATATACAGGTGTACCAAAAAAAGGATTATAAGGTATATCTCATTTCTGAGCAAAGCTGGTTGGCTGGACATTTGGATGCATTTCTCTACTGAGAGGATGGTCAAACACTGGAACAGGCACCCTAGAGTAATGATTGATGCCCCAAGCCTGTCAGTGGTTAAGAGGCATTTGAACTATGCCCCTAACAAAGTATTTTAGTTTTGGGTCAGCCCTGGATTCGTCAGGCAGTTGGACCAGAAGACTATCGTAAATCCCTTTCAAATGAAAGAGACTAGTCTGTTCTAACTTTCCTACTTATTAGAGTGTGCACACATGAACTGCAGTAGCTTTTTCCCCGCTTCTGATTTCTCTAATGAGCAATGAAAAAAAAAAAAGAACAAAATCATTCTGAGCACTTAGTTGAGAAAAAAGAGATGTGATTTAACCTCACAAAATGGCACCACATGTGTAACTACTATCAGTAAGAGTGCTGATCACTGGCATTAGAATTCATGTTGCTCTTTTCCTAAATAGGCATTTACAGGCATTGTGCTAGCAGCTGAAGGGCGATCATTAGCAGCTCCTGAGACATGATTCACAGTCTTTTAAGTTTTCCCTTTTTGCACTCCTTTTTTTTTTTTTTTTTTTTTTCTCTTTTTTTTTTTCCTTGGCAGCTTGCTGAGAAAACACATGAATGTCAGAGCCAGAATACAGATATCTGTAAAATGGGAGCACAGGCCATGGTCCACCTTGTCCACAGCCTGGCACAAAGCCCTGTGCACAGTGATGGGGTTCTATTACTATTCTTACTGATATCATGTTATACAGCCCAAAGTAAAAGAATAATCTCCACCTCAAATCATTCACAAGTTCTTGGTACTGGTCTATATTGATCCATGGAATTTCCAGCTATCAGCGAAAAGTACTGAAAAACAACCTAACAACATGAATATCTGGAGAAATTAAATACAGCCACTTAGTCTAAGAAGTGGACAAATGGAAGTCTTTCTACTGTTTACCTTCCTGCCTGCTTTTGGACAGAAGGCAGCACAAATTCACCAAATCCACCTCTGTTTCCACAAGCACACTCACACTGCAGCAGAAGACTATAGCATTACTAACTCCATTACAGTGGTGCCAATTAAACCCACTTCAACACTTTTGGAAATTTATAAATAATTCCAGTAATTTGCATAAGGGTACCATTTTACTGCTTGCAAAATGGATAGATGATATTTTTTTGTTCAAATAGGATAGATTATCATTTTTAGACTACAACTTTATTTACAAGTGAAAAGGAGGGCTTTATTCACACAGATGAAACTGAAGGTAAAGAATTATCCTTTCACCTCCAAATCCCCTTTGAAGGTTCCTCAAGAAAGAAAGGGTCACCTTGCTGGTGTATCAGTCTATTTCTACTTCTCAGTTTCCAGGAGTGTGAAACTTCCGAGTGTTGCCTGTTGCTTCAGCAATCTTGAGTGTAAGAGCATTACAGGGCAATGTTGAGAAATGCCTGAGTTCAGGAGAGAGCGGCTACCCAGATGGACATCATCACCTCTGCTGTCTTTCTTGATGAATTCTCCTCAAAATGCACAAGTTCAACAATTTCCATCTCCTTCTGGATTCTACCAAAAGCCCAATAATCAAATGTGAGAGACAGACTGAAACCATTTATTGAAAAGAAATAAATAAACTATTTTGCAGAATTTCTACCCATCTTCTCCTCTACTGATAGTCTATCTACTCGTCCTAGTTGCTTGGTGTAGTTGTTCTTAGTGTCAGTGTCAGGATACCTCTGGTGCTGTTGAGAGCTGAAATAACCTGATCTGGACTGCTTCTGTCCCTGGGATATAAGATACTGGGCAATTCATGTACTCATAACATTGGAGTAGCTTTTTGACACCCACATTTACTATTGTTGTTAAAAACTAAGAAAGATGATGGGCAGAGATAAGCAAATACTCTTTTACTAAAACACTGAAGTTATGGATTAACTTCAGGGTCTGCTTTTTTAGATGTTTTAAGGAGGTCAAGCCAGAAAGATTTCACACTGTGAGGCAATCAGAGAACATGATACCATCTGAGTAGAGCATCTGAATTTTTGACACAGATAAAAAGCTTCCACAAGATTTTCAGAAGCCAATACCACTAAAAACATTATTTATCAGGTCAGGGAAATTCCTGTTCCTAAAGTTTTGTTACCTGCCAGGACTTTGCAGTGAATCATTTATTTTCTGGAAACTTTCATGACTCAAAATTTGAAAAGTTTATAGGAAAGTTTAATAAGGGACAGCTGTAATGATTAAACTACTAAAGTACAATACATTCTCATTCAGAAGTCATTACTCCAAATTATTAATTATGCAGAAACTTCTAAAACAATGGCTTAATGAGACAAAAAAAGAGTATTTCAACTGCAGTCATGTCTAGGTAGAAGTATGTGGAGGAGGCAGGAATCTCCTGATGATGGACCAGATAGTGGAGCACCTTCTTGGTGTAAGAACTGTCACTTGAGACACATGGACATTGACTGAACAAAACTTGTTCAGTTTATAAATTTACATAGCATAAATTTTAGAATTTAGGAAACTTCTAAAGAACTCTAGGACTATTAAGTTTCCAAAATAGAACACTGTAGAAGTTAAAAAGAAAAAAAAACCAAACAAACCTTTATCTCAGACATAGCTAGGACACCAAATAAGTAAAGGTGTAAAGGCTTTTATCCCCATTAGAACTTTGCCAGCTCTCCTATCAAATCAGGAAAATGTCTTACAGATTCAAATAATCAGAGTAGGTCCTTATTTATTCAAAAAGATGGTACCACCTGACACTTCTGATGCAATCTGCAGTGTAGTTCTCTACATGACACACCTGTCAATTTGGTTTCTCCCATTAAGGAATAGAAGGAACTCCTTAGAAGCATCTGACCTTTCTGATATTTATCTAAATTGTAAATCAAAATGCTTTGAAATTCACAAGCTGCTCACCCTGAGCAATTTTTCCTCTGCCAAGCCGTTAACCACATGAAACAGCCCATGAGCCAGAAGGAGAGAGCACACAGACACACCACAGTTCTCCTATAATTTGAACAAATTCTCCTCTGTGGTTTGGCCACAGAGATGTTTCTTTCCATTGCTATGGATGGAAGTGAAAACTGGCTGAAATAGCTTTTCAGGAGCTAGAGCCAGGGTTCCTGGCTTCTTTCCCTTGGATTGATGTGCATATGGCCTATAACAAAACACAAGGGTCACTTTTCCCCAAGATTTTTGTTTGGATTTAGTTGCGGATTTCGGATTTAGATGCTGATATTGGAGTATTTAAGTTCTCGGAAATGCTGAGGGTTTTTGGCTCCCACTGAAATCAGTGACAGTTATCCTGATATCAGAGAATCACTAGGTTGGAAGAGACCTTCAAAATCATTGAGTCCAACCCCTGCCCTAACCTCAACTAAACCATAGCACCAAGTGCCACATCTAGTCTTTTCTTAAACACATCCAGAGATGGCGAATTTACCACCTCCCCAGGTAGACCATTCCAATACTTTATTACCCTTTCTGTAAAAAACTTTTTCCTAATATCCAGGCTATCTTTCCCTTGGCACAGCACTTATCTGTAATTCAAAAACATAGATCCTTTCTAAGTCACCTGAACTTCACAAAAATAAAGTTACTGAAATTCCTTCAATTTTTAAAATATATATAGTATGCCTTTATGAAATTACACCTTGTTCACCTCATGAGCAAAAATCAGTAAATTCTTTTCTCTGCTCACAATGTGTTGTGAACTGACTCATATTCCAGAATTGGGGAACAGATGGAAGAAGCTGGAGGACATGTAAGGATTCTTCATTGGTTTTCTTACTAAGCCAAGGGTCCATCACAGCCCTGCTTCTGGCACCACTCAGTTCCTGCTGTCTGGATCCAGTAAGAAACTGCTGAAAGCCTCTCTGCAAAGTGAGAAAGCTGTTTTTATACTGACACTGGATTAGTCTGAGATGAACCACTGAGGACAGTACAGCAATGGGATAATGCTCTTACGTCTGCAACTGTGGATTAGGTCTGGTAGGATAGTGCAAACCAGGGAAAGGAAAGGGACATGAAGCAGAAAAGGTGAGCATAAATCCCCATGCCTCGTGTAGAGCCCTCTGTCACCCCTGCAGCCAAATGCCAGCAGAGGTGACACTGCAGATGCTGCTTGGGTGAGGGAACTGGCTGGATGAACAGCTACTTTGTGTGCAGGTACAGAAGTAAAACTAGCAGCAATAAGGCATTTTCAAAAATCACAACCAGTAACTGAGGGAAAAAAACCCAAAACATTTAATGGGTGATCCCATCCAAACTTTATTAGTGACATGACTTTATCCATGGTACATATGAAAAGGTACTGCTGCTACACTGGCTGGCCTCATGGAAGCCTTTCCCCACTCCTGAACACAAATACAGATACGGAATTTTAGCCTGAATGGCTGCTTAGAGACTGAATGCCATCTGTTGCTGAGTCCTTGTTGCCATTCTTTTTGTTCTTAGAGACAACTCAGTTTATTTACCTGTGAGTAATGCAATCATTCCAAGCCCACACTGGCAAATCCTTACTATCCTATCTACAGCTTACAGAAGGCTCTGATACACAAAGTCAATGTATAGATTTATAGGATTATGGCAATCTAGTTTCATCTGCTTTATAAATTGACTCTATAGGTCTGAATGTACCTATTTCAGCTCAGGAAACCTTCATGCATCACACTGTCCGTGCATGTGTGAAGACACAAGCATGTGAAAGCACACAGACCTGCTGTGAGGCTGCATAGTGTTGGGTTGTGAAGAAACCTTGAAAAAACACATGGAGACAGAGAAGAAATTAAATGAAGAGGGAAAACATCTGTGTTCTGATGGCACACTGATAGCTACCCAAAGATGAAACCCCATTATTCTGATAAGAGTCTGGGCTCTTCGACCATGTTGCACTTCCTGATGTCATTCATCTACTCTCAGTGCTATAACATCAGGTTTTCAGTCATAAACTATTTCTGTGTTAACTTTTCTGTTTGTTTGCAATCTTCAGTTCTCCCTTTATTCACTTGGTTCCTCCAATCCAACTTCAAGGTACAAAGAAACAAAGAAAATAAAAATTTATCCCTGGGAATGGTATGAATATTTTCATATTTGGATCTCATCTGTTCCACACAGCTAGAACAGAAATAGTTGTTGCATTTGCTCACAGATATATGGAAAATGGATGCATGCATTCCATCATAGGCAGAGATTGAAGTGAATATTGTAAGAGATGGCCAGGGGATTTTAATAGCAACTGGGAGCTTCTCAGGGCATATTCATGACTGGTATCTCAGCATGCACAATGAGAAATAAAACTCTGGTCTCTCAGGATAAGGTGAGAGCTCCCAAAACAAAGGCATCCAGACTTCTAATCATGTCCAAGATTCTTGGTCAACAGGCCAAGAATCATTTGGTCAACACTTGGAATGTTTCAGAAATTGGTATATAGTAAGGTGTTTGGGGGGAGGGGGTATGCTTTGGGGAGTAAAGCGATTTATTGGGGAAATTTTAATGGATTTCGTTGTGGTTTTGTTTGCTTTTTGTTGATTTGGGGTTTGTTTTTCTTTGTCTGTTCTTGCTTTTTCTTTTTTTCCCCTCCCAAAACATCCCAACTAAATATGCCTTGCAAGCACTGTGAGGCTGGTTCTGGATACAGGGGTCTCTCATTTCCAGGCCTTCCCAAACCAAAGAGCAGAAAGAACAGTCTACTTTTTCAGAGTGTTATCTCTGAAAACATCCCTGACTGGCTGACGTTCTTACACATCCAGATGTTCCTGTCACCCCCCACTATTAAGGGCTATATTAATGTTAGACAATGATTTCAAACTTTATCCCCTTTGAAGAGGTGATTTAAGTACCAGCATTCCCTACATGGATCCCTCTATCATTGCAGAAAACTGTGAAAGTTTAGACCTTTAGTTTTTGGGAGGGCATCAATGTTTTTGTCCAGACCCAATGATTCAGTCAACATAGTGAGGAATGGCACCTTTCAGTTCCTGTTCTGTGATAATGGAGAGCCACCGCTGCCTAAACATACTGAAATACACTTTCAGGGTGTATTTCATCCATATCTCCAGCTGGAGATCTTAGCTGCTGCAAGGATGATGATACTTGCTTTAATGAGAGATTGACCTGATATAATCCATTATATAGTTTAAAAAAATCTATCCTCCTCATCATATTAAATGCCTTGATAAAGTAGTAAAAATAATTATATAATTTATATTTAATATATAACATGAAATATAGAATAATTTAAAATATAAAAATGCCCTATAGTTAGATATAATGAAATAAAAATATAATGAAATAAAATATATTGATGTAGAGTATGTAAATTATTATAGAAATTTTGTTAATCTTTAAATATTAATAAATTAATAATTTTCTGCCATATATGCAGCTACTTGTTCCATATTATTTAACTTAGTTATTTGCTTTGAATGACAAGGCCCAATCCAGAATCACTCTTCTGGACACAAATATTCATTTCTGCCTGAGTTTTCATTGAGTTTTTGTTTTCATTTTGTGTTACTTTATAATTATAACAGCTTCATAATTGAAACTAGTTATAATTGCTTAAAAATTCCATGTTCCTCATTTTTCTGACGAATCTTTAGAAAATCCACCATTCATGCCAATTGTAAAAGCTGCATATTAGTGTTGTCAGAGGGAAATAAAACCAGAGCCTCTCACAGAAAAATTGTGTCCACAGCTTATGTACCAGTCTACCCAAAACACAGCTGCATTGTATAAACAGCAATCCATTCACACCCCTGGGAAAATCGGATCACAAATAAACCTACCACAACAGACCAAAATCTACATCTGAATGACATACATCCCAGTGAAACAAACAATAACAATCATCATCACCATTATTATTAATAAGCATCGCCTGGCAAATTCTTTACAAACCGAAGCAAATGTTTCTCTATTAGCTCACTCCTTCTGAAAATGGTCCTGACAAAATCCCCTTGATAATCCTAATGTGCATAAGACATTGATGGGAAATACTGAGTTATGAGCTCTTGCATGCTGAACCAGCTGTCTGGAAAATGTATCTTGGGGACAGTAACAATTTGAAACATGCTGTGAGATCCTTTATCATAAATTGCCTGCCTGCAGAATCATTCCACACGTCAAAGAAAGACATAAAAGTGAAGTACGGGGATGGACAGCAGAATGGCCAGTAGCTGAGCCAAAGAGGGAACAGCAATTCCTTTAGCCTCACCATGGGGATCAGTGAGGAAAAAATGACAAGCTAGCTCCTTGTCGCCCAAATACTCTTCTGATCAAGGGTAATGGAGACGAATGCTTTTATTTTGGAGCAATTGACCTTTTTTTCACAAGGATGTGGAAAATTCTTACCTTCAGATGGGACCACTAGCCAAAAAAAAGAGGGCAGGTCCATGTATTAAATTTGAACCAAGTACAAACTAGGAACACAGAAAAGGCAAAATCCACAGCAAACCACTGTGTTTGGCATAAAACATGGTTAATAGTGAGGGTCTGGAAGCAGGGATGGAAAATCCAGTTTGAAAATTAAGTTGGAAAGAGGGTCAAAAAACCAGAAGTATGGGAATCTCAGTAAAAGGGAGGGAAATAAATTTTGAAGAGTTGGAGCAAGGCCAGTGCATGATTTCAGAAACAAAAACTAAGCAGGGATTTGGAGATAAGGACCAGGAGTAAAGTCGTGCAGTAGAGGATGGACACTATAAACTGGCACAGGGCAGCCACAAATATGGATAATATGACTACGCGATAAAAACTATAAAGAACTCAGAGAGGGAGTCTGGGCTAGAAAGTAGCAAATAAGATCTATGTCAGAGGCTTTTTGTACAGCAAAAGACGTCATGAGAGGCTCCCCTGCCTCCTGCTCAGACCCAGAGCCCATCCCTGCCACAGGACTGACAGGAGGCACAGCCTCCCAGGAGACTGACTGCAGCCAAGGCTTTCACAAACACGTGATTGCCAAGGTAGAGCTGTATTAAAATGAAGGCAATCAAATCGTGACTTTCCAAATTATTAAGCCTGGTAGTACCATGGTGACACTTCATCATGCAAATAAAAACCCAAGGTTTGGATAATCAGTGTTCAGCCCATCTGTAATTTGATGAGATTGTGAGTAGGAATGTGTCTAAAAGGCGTGGGTGCTCTATTCATGAAAGCAGGCAAATCTCAGTTGTTTTTTTCTCCCAAAATCTTCAAAATACAAAATGCAAATCAGAATCCAGCAAAACCAGAAAAGGCTTCTTAATGTTTTTTAACTTTTCTGGTTTTACCTAGGTTGTGAAAATTGCAGAAATTGCAGAGGCTTTTTTTTCTTCCTAAAATGGCATCAGAATTCAGACAGGCAAATAAAAGGACAGAGACTTCAAAAAAAAAAAAAGGAAAAAAAATCACATTGAGTAAACACGTCAATAAAATGCCTGAAAAAATGTCCAGATTTAAATTACCTAGAAGTTTGTGAGTGCATCAGTCTGGGTCCCTGGATTATACAACTCTCTAAATTTCAGTGGAATTACTTGGCAGAAATTTAACTCAAGGAACTCTAATTTGAATTAATCTAGCACACAATGTATTTTGGATGCATCGAACACTACCTTTTAACATTTATAATACTATTATAAACCTGTATCAAGGCAGAAGAGAGGAGACAGTAAACTGGTTCCCAAAAACTACAAAGTCTTTGTAAAGGAGTCTAAAATCATTCTGGTGGGGCATGAAATCTGAACTTGTACTAGTGGCCAGAGAAACATAGCCTTCCCTCTTCTACCTCTTCTATCAGCAGCTTGCAGCGCAACTGTTTTTGTCACTGAGCCATGTGAAACCTCAGACTGAAGGGAAGTGGAAATCTGAGGGGTCAGACAGTCATGTGGATTTATCCTTTGTAAGCAGCATGTTAATTTTAAGTAATGTTTAACATGCTTTGCTTTCAAAACAGATGCTTCAGGAGACTCCTGGTTTCTGAAGTTTGCTCTCTAAGTGTTCATGCTGTATGTCATGGTGAAAAACACTGGAAAAAAAGGGCTCACATAGTGAGCTGTAAGAGGAGAATGGTTTCAGTCATTGCCCATGCCACACTACAGCTGGTGACTGTAATCCAAACACTCATGAACAAAGGTTATCAGATTCATTGGTGCCTTTTCTCCTACAATACATTTCTTTTGAAGAAGAAAGGGAAATAGGGTCTTTAATCAAGGAGAATGTGTTTGGGGAATTTTTATTTTTTTCTTCTCCAAAGTATCCTTTCCTCGTGAATATTTTTTACTGGGAACAAGAGCCCAATGTTTGGTGGTGGTTATATAT
>VWZU01005894.1:1091058-1125837 GCA_013397095.1 Sterrhoptilus dennistouni
TATTATTATTATTATAAGTTATGAATACTATGTTTTTATTTCCACTCCCATTTTTCACATGCAACTACCTCCATGTCTTTTCAGGCTACCTTATGAGCTGCATTCAGCACCTGGCTCCTTTGCCCTTTGCCAAGGACATCAGTAATGATGCAAGACCAGAGCTTGAAGCTGGAAGGTGAGTTTCACAAAAGGTGTTTGGAGTGCAGAGCAGATTGGCAATATAAACAATCTAAACATTTCTGGAGAGACACAGAGGAAGAATTCAAAAATTAAATGTCTGGGTTTCAGATAAAAGTTTATGGCTAAAGCTTGTTTACCTTTTGAGCTCAAAAGGTTTTTATACTTTCTAAAAAGAGAAACTCTGACGTTTTTTTCCCGACAAGATCTCACAATTACCTTCTGCTTGTTCTGGGAAAGGTTAGACAAGTATAGCGCTGTGCCTGCTGGCACATTACCCTGTTTCAGTGTCAAGGTAGAAAGGGAGTTAGTGAGCCTGACTGCCAGTGAAGTACTACAATAAAAGTCCTAGTGCATATATAGTCTGAAAAACATTAGGTGATTTATGGGTGTGTAAATTATTTCTCCTGCTGAAATGGAATAAGATATACTAATATAAGCACTTCTATTCTTGCAGTAAGTGTATTCATACTACAGGGGTTTTGCCAATTTAATGATATCAGCATAGCTAAAAAGCAAAACTTCCCCCTGTCAACAAAACACAGTCCACATATATAAGGTAACAATGTTTTCTACAGAAAATGGGAGACAAAAAAAGGAAAACTGTAATTTTTTCTTATGAAAAAGCTTAGTAATTAATATAGGTAATTTACTCACTCTTTCTCCTCCATTGCTGCAGTGACTTCATTCCTGGACTATAAGTCCAAGTAACATCACACCAAACTTTTACTGACAATACCAAAGATAAATCTAATATTACAAACTTTACCTAGACTGTGGATGCAGTTTTAAATGAAGTAATTGATAATTAATATATGAGCTTGAAATATGCTTGAAATCCCATTCTATTTGGCTTTTTGCTTCTTAACATGACTATCACTCGAGAACTGAGAAAGTTTGGCAGAAATTTATACACACATGAAAGATAAATTTTGCAGGTAGCATCATGACGATGGAGTCATACGGTGGTCAAGATATTGGCCCCCTCTGCACAAGGAGAGACAAAAAATTGGATCATCTTCCAAGCAAGAACCTTGTCCCTGTTGACAACACGCTTTTACCAAGATAGAATTTTCCATATACCAGGGGATTAATGTGAATGTTTTTCATGATATCTATTTTGTCAGAGATTGACACTGCATTTGAGAATGAGGGTTTTCTAAGGCTTTTGGAGGACTTGTGAACACTATGTTTCCATCAAGAACAGGATAACATGTCACAATAAAGCTTTTACCACAGTGTCTGAGCAGACTTTAAGTTCTGTAGGTTAGCAAGACTCAAAAAGACTGCAGAGTACAAGGACTAGTTTGGGTCATAACCCCTTTTTATTCATTTTCCAGATTTATTCTTACCCTCCTGTAAACAGATCTCAAACCTTCTAGTAATTCTCCATTCTGCCTTAGACTGAAGACCTTCTACAGCCTCTGACCTGTAGGAGGTCGTGCTTGATAAAACCATGCAGAGCTACTTTGAGGGGATTTGTTTGATTGGTTGGTTACCTCCTTCGATAAATTTGATAAGCTTCCACGAGTGTTTTAACATGCACCCTAACTTTTCCTTGCTTCATCTCTAACCCAGTATGAACTGGTGGGAAGAAAGTTCATGGCAAGCTGAAATATTTCAGCATTATTGCAAAAGGCCTAAAATAGAACAGGCATATGTGAGCTTCTGAGCAGTCCAGGGTTCAGGAACAGAGAATCACTCCCCACAATACATACATTCTCATGTTTACCAAGCTTTTATAAGTCTTTCATTTGTATCAGGATGACATTGAACTACTAGAGTCTGATGTTGTGGAACACCGAGGACACATTGATTTGCCATGGAACTTCAAAATAGCTGGCAAAGTCTGAGTGCTGAATGACAATTACTGTGTGGAGGTACAGCACTATCAGCAGCATAATGTTTTAGAGGCAAGAGTAATTCAAAATTCACAGTGTCTGCTCTTGTGGAACGTACTGGTCCCAAGGTACTACTGTATAACCGTGGTGCCTTGGCCAACAGCCCCCTTGCCAATAAAACAGCTTTTATATATCCCCTGTATATATGCATGAACCACTGTAGAGTACATCAGAGCACTTACTTTTGCCTGCACAGTCCCTGCAGGATTCTGCTTTCTCCTACCCTGCTTCAAAGCAAAAGCAGTCTCAGAGAAGACGATAGAGACACACTAGAGAAAATCTTGGCGTACACTGCAACAAGGTGAGCCTTCATCCTGTCCTTCCCTGGGACGGAACCTGCTGATTTGAAAAGGGCTTTGGGGAGTCCTTTCTGAAAGGAGACTGTGGGGTAAAAACCAAATCTATTTCTTCCTATGATTTAGCTTATTAAATTCTCTTCTTTCAAATGCCAAGGGTATTCTTGAAACACATACTCCTGCACAGCAACTTAAATACAGTAAAAAAATTTGTAAAGCTTAAGAAAATTGTAACAATTTAGGCTCAAACAGTTTAGGTTCAAAACCTTAGGTGCTGCATGAAAAATAAAACAGCTTTTGTGGTGCTTGTTGGCTTCTATAGATGAAGAACTAGTGCTGCCAGTTTCAAACCCCTCCTTTCACCAGAAGTCATGTAAGACTTCTCATTTTAATTTTTAATTCAGAGTTCTTCTCAGTGCATTAATCAATTGGCATATTTACTGCAGTTCTAGAAATACTGATTTACCTGGCTTAAGTGCCTTTGGACACTCGGCAGGTCAAGTGCAAATGGTGGGCAACAAAGGGGAAAAAGAAGCATCTGTTTAAATCAAGGAAGAACCTTCCAGCTGCATGCTGCAGAAAAACCAAATAATTTATAACTCTAACAGCTCCCAGAGCCTTTCTCTCCTTTTGGTGGTCTATATTTACTGGACTCTTTTATGTAGTTTAGGTTCAAAAACATTCCACAAAAGCTTGTCTTGGCTGATAAATCTCCTTGAGAGAAACCAAATATATTTAACTGAGTAATTTAAAATATAATATCAAGGTTATTTTATTCACTGCACTAATGCAAGACTGTGAGCTTTATATAATGTTATTTTTCTGTATTCTCTGCAGCAATCAGCTTTTTTTGTAGCTTGGACACAGAGATTTTACTCCACCTAATTTCATTTGGGGAATACCAAGCATCAAGTTTTTGTCAGCACTGACTTGTTAAAAGAAGTCCATCACATTGCAGATGTGACACACCTGAACCAGAAAAAAATACTTGGATACTTTTGTCAAGAACAGTGCTTTTTTCAGCCTGGTTATCATATCACATAAATGTAAGTCTTGGATAATGTTTGGAGAACTCTTTCCAGACACAGCTATAAACAAACCAAACTCCTAAATATGAGGCTTAGTAACAGCCAGTCATCCCTCTCCCCTGGAAAACATTAATTCATCATCACTGCAGACAGTCTGCCCATGAAGTGATCTATATTAAATATCACCCATTGCTGTTTCCATCACAGTAATCAAGGTCCCACTCTGCTACACATTGTGTAAAGGATGACACCAGTGGAGCCCCTATTTTCAGGCAAATGTTGATCTACTCACACAGCTAAATCCCCCTAGGAGTCATGCTGCTAGCTCAGCAGCCTGCTCATCAAGCCTTTTCACTGAAGCTTGATAAAGACAGAAATGCTGGAGAAATCCAGCATCACACCTTTGTACTTAGGCAACACTACCAAGGCTGGTCCAATCCAATGTTTTTTCATTATTTTTAGGAAATCCTAAGGACCACATTAATGAGCTTTAATAGTAGTGGAAAACCCCAAGGCAGATGACACCCAGTATCTGCAATGCCAGCTCTCATGCTCCCTCTCCAGTGTTGGCATGTTCCAAGTGCTTCCCAGCAGCATTTGAGCAGAGGAGTTTACTCACATGCAAGAATGCATGTTTACACACAAGCAGGAGGAGTTGACACACATGCAAGAATGCTTTTGTTATATCCACAGTACTTGCCCTGGTGCTGCAAAAGAGATTCTCAAATGATTCAATTTGGATATCTTAAAGAAAGAAAGGCCTTTTATTTTTTTTCAAAACTAAGTACTTCTCTGAGTAGTATGAATGTACCTGTGGTGGGACAATCCATGTGATAAAAGGTTTAATCACAGAGGCCAGGCATTCACAGTTAGATTTCAATTAAGGTGGGTGTTATTTATACTTTTTAATTCCTTGCCTCCAGCCATATGCACCTTCTACTTGATCATCGATGTAATAAAAGAAGGTGCACATGAAAAGGGATATGGATAAGAACAAACTAGTTATTACCCATGGTGTTTTTCATTGCTTACTGTGCCACAAGTCTCCATTAGCTCAAGGTCACTCCTCCCTCTCCACCCAGTCCATTCCGCTTCACTTCTGCAAGCAACTGACAACTTAATAACACCTCATTTGTAAGCACTGACAACCATATGGTGTTAAGTCTTCACTAAGCTTGAGAAACATGTGTTTTATAGCTGTTATTACATGTATGAAGCTGGCACCTGGGGCTTGCAGCCAGGCACGGGGGCCTGCTCAGTGATGGCAGCAATGAATGTGCCTCCTCCGGCTGCCAGGTGAGCCACCCATGGGGTGAAGGGTTTTGGTCAAAGAGGAACCAGACAAAAAGAAGAATTAGGAGTTCCTGGGAATGGAATCTTTCAGTTCCTGGGAACACCTCCTTTTGGCTGGAGAAGCCAAAAATAGCATTTATTTGATATTAGGTTAGCACAGCTTGGATCCTTATGCTTGCTATATTCCTGATTATCATCAATATAACAGCATTTCCTGGCTTCAAAGAAGATTTGAGAAGTTGCAGGATAAAGTAGCATTCATCTTTAGAGGCCAGAAGGTAATTGCACTGTGGGTCCATATTTCCTGCTACACTCAGATTCTCAGACACATGTCCTCAGTCAGACACAGAAATTACATCAGAGTTAGTTTAGGAGAAATTAATTTAATCTCTGTTTAAAGTGGTGGTGCAGTGCTGGGATTATAATTTTAACAAAATGACCCCTGAATTTTCACTCAACCAAAAAAAAGCTCTGAAACCTGTTGTGGAATTTTATGTCAGGAAGTCTAAAATAATGTCTTCAGGGGCTTGAATGTCCACACACATAGAGAATAATGAATTGAGCCAACAGAAAACCAGTAAATGGTTATCACGTCAAGATGCTTTATTATTTACTTTTTTGGCTTTTTTGTTTGGTTGGTTGGGTTTTTTATTTGTTTGTTTGGGTTTTTTGTTTTGTTTGTTTCTTTTTTCTCTTTTTTTCTTTTGAGCTGTGGAGAACAGCTCCCTAAAAACAATCCCTAAACATTCACTCAAAACTTATATCATTTTTTTGTAGTAGCAAATGAGATTTGTAATATGATCTACTGTTTCCTGGGGCTGGGAGAATAATAACTAGTTCAATGTGTATTTGTAAGAATGGAATACAGTCCAGAAAGAGTTCAGGTTTTAGATGGAAGCATGCCAGCAAATAGGCTGATCAGACAACACTAAAAAGATGGAGATTATGGTGGAGTACAGCACACCTGCTCTCAGATCTGGCTTTCAGCTGGAGCGGGTGCTTGCAAGGACTACAATACATAAGTGCAAAGCATTGTGTGCTGGAAGGGTAAAACAGCAAGAAGTCGACAATACCAAGCTGATAATTACAGTTTTTGGAAGTAGCAATTAAGACATTGTTCTAAAGCTCATCCTTTCTTGACATAACACAACATGAGAAGTAGTGAGTACTCTCAGATCAAGAGGTTATCCAGAGAAACACAGCATCAAACAGATTCCCTAGTCAATCCAGCATTTTTTTTCAGCTAAACCCATGTGTACACAACAGGGAAGATTTTCAGTCACCATAGCTCAGAACACCAAGGAAGATTTGGGCTCACATGTGTAAGACTTTCTGCGTGGAACTGAAGGTAGGCAATAAATCGTGGTAAGACTTGAGGTCAAACTGATTTGGGGAAAAAATACAAAAAGCATATACTTTCATCATGCCAAGCAGGAAAAGAATTTTATACATCCTGAGAGCTGAGGGGGTTTTTTTCTTTACAAAAGCCCCTCATTTGCAATCTAGAAGAAAAATCTCTGTGGAAACTGAATATTTTCCCTCTTTTGAATTTTACAAGGAATGAACCAATCTAACTTGGTATTTGGTTTTCAAATTGGATAAACATTTTATTTACATTGAGACTTCCACTGGAAGCCAGTATATTGTGAAAAGTCATAAGGATTGGTCCAGTTGTTCTAATATTTGATATTCTGTTTGAAAGCTGTTTCTCCCAGGAGTTGTAATATATGCTAAATATAATAAATATATAAAATAATATATTCTAAAGCTCTTGGACAAGGAGGCCATGCTATATCCCTCAAAGTTTTATCACTATCTTAGTCTGTCCTCAAAGTATGATTGAGTATTCCCAAGGAAACATGAGTCTAGTGGCCTCTGACTAGATATTTTTATTCTCTATATTTCACCAATTTCTTGGTGAAATTGCTTCTATTTGCACCTCAGAGCTTGGAATGATCCTTGTCCTTGAATAGGTTTATGCAATCCAGGAAGTGAGATAGTGATCCACAGTGCAAATACAACCTGGGATTTTAATTTAAGTCCACTCTTGTGTGGCAGCAGGACACACATTCCTGTCTGATAGTTTTCTAAACAGACGCAGAGGTTTCAGGTTCTGATTCTTTTCTTAACACCACCAGTGCAAATTAATGTTGTCAAATCAATATGATAACATTTAAAATTCTGATTTGCAGATTGATAAATGACAAGAAGTAAAATAGAGAATTAAAGCCTGCTTCCATACAGAGAAATGTGCAAGTGTTTACTGACTTCTAACCTGATCATACATATATATATAAATGAAATTACTTGTTTTTCCCTATGCAAATATATTTCATTGGCTCAGGCATCTTTTCCTTTCTCTAACACACAATAAAAAAATGCAGTGAGAAAACCTTAGATAATGAAAAATTAAAGAATACATGTTTGTCTTTATTGCAATAAATTTAATGATACACCACAGATAATGGTCTGTGTCTTAACACTCATTACAATATAAATCTATTTTTCATTCAAAAGGTGTGAATTTAAGCTTAGAAAATTCAGCTTTTGTTTGTCTAATGGTCTAATGCTCTGCTCTTGATGCCTTTCTTCAAACTCTTCAAATTAGTAATAATATTCTTCACCCTTTAATACTATACACATTTATTTTGTCATGAATCTTTATTGAGGTGTCTTTAGCTAAAGTGGTAAGACAGAAACACAAAAATGATGCAGTCTGTTTTTCCATTTTCTGTTCATATTCATTCCCAAATAATGAAAGTGAGAACCCAAAATTCAACAAAGATAAGCCTAAACCTCAGGGAGTAATAGGACCATCTGCATTCAAGAAAGGAGCTTGGGGTTTTACATCATCATCCTGTGCTCGATTTGTTTTCCAAGGCAGCATGACACCTCTCATGGCAAAAGAAATCCTACAGGAGACCCCCCAGTTGCCAGCTCTTGGCTGCCCTAACAATGTTCATGGTGTAACTATAATGGGACTGTAGACTAGTTTCCTTCATTACATGAAAAAGTGTGTGCTGCTATTGCACCTTACTTTTCATGCAGCTTGCCCTATCCACAGCTGCAGTTTTAGTCCCCAGTATGCCTCTGTTTTCCACAATCCACCCAATTGTCTCAGTGTTGAGGTTCTTGGCAGAAAATTCTATGCAGGCTTTGTAACACTTATAGCCTGTAGCAAAAGATCATATTTTGGCTCTTGACAAAGGACACTCCTTTTATTCAGGATCAATGTATTCCTTTTAGTCCCATGATTTGTCCTATGTTAGGACACTAGAATGGATGAGTAAAAATAGGCAAGCTCAAGAGCCTGTTATCCAGGTTCTAGACTTCTGCTTGAGACAACACATCATAAATATTTATCCTTGATGTGCCTGACATGTCACTGCATATCACTTTGGATGGACTTTATCTTTAATAAATGTAGAATGCAATATCTTGGTGAGAGGGAAAAAAGCCATCTCAGGCTTTCATAGGCATAAGCGGTCTTCCACTTACTTATTTCAGAGAGACCATCCTTTACCAGGATACACACTATGAACAAGTACACCCAACAGGAGGGAGCTCAAAACAGTGTTTTGTGTCAGCTTGGTCATAGAGGTTATCAATTTTCCTGAACTGGTTGTTTCTATTTAGGGCAGATCAGGAAAGTATGGGGACATGCTAAACTCACTTTGTCTGAGAGCAGTGATAGGATAGTGAATGGATTCCCCTCTCTGTCTGTGGTTTTTAGGAGCACACAGGTAGAAAAGAAACCAAAACAACTTCTCTGTATCACTCTTTTAGAGTTTTCTCTAAGGTGACTTCCAAGAGGAAGAATGCAGCATGCAAAAGCATTTCCTGAGGTTATGGGCCTCCCATTCTCTTCTCACAGAGTAAAAGAGAGCTGATATTATATTTCACCTGCCTATTGTGCTAATTTCCCACATACTTACAGACTATGCCTCTGCCAGAGGGAAAGAGAAACAAAAACCATTCTTGCGCAAATTCTATTTTCTATCATGGCATCATGTTAAACTTAACCTCAGCTCAATAGCCTCTCTTTTTTTTCCTAATGAAGTTCCTGATAGCTATAGACTTCAAGGTGATCAGAGAACCAGCAGAGGTGAAGAATGACAACATTTCTTTGCCCTATTCTAACATGTAGAGATTTCTGCTTTCCTCCTCTCACTTATCCCAACCTCCACCCAAAAAAGACAAAAATCACCCATATTTCCCTTATTCAAAAATGAGCTCATTACCAACCATGCGAGCCTGAGTAAGGGAACACTTGAGGTAAGGGAATGCCATATACACCATATGGTACACGTCTTGCTGCAGCAGTTTCCAAGCACACAGTACAGATTGTACAATCATCTTCATAGGGCTTAGCCAGAAAAGCACATTTCTTTTTATTTAACAGCCAATGCTATTGCCGCCAAGAAGAAACTGTTTCCTTGGCTTTGGAAACTAAAAACATTCCTGAAATCATTATGAGGTGAGATGAAAACAGGATTAAAGAAAAATAAGTGGCACATACTGCCAGGAGCAATTTCCAATAAAATTTGTACCAACTGGCCTGGAAGGAGATGGTGGGCGACAGAAATCGTGTTCTCTCTACATCTGCCTTACACATTGATTTAGAAACTTCTGTGATCAGAAACTGGGCAAAGCTTGTTGAATGTATAGAGGTAGAACTGTTAACTACATCTTAATGTCACAAAGAAAAGTCCATGGATTTATGGATCTTTTGAAAAACAGGCATGAGAGAACAGGCCTGTGAAAAGATGGACTTTGTTGCTCACTGAACAGCTTTCAATTAATCACCTGAGGAGTAGAGAGAAATACAATCATCCCTAACTATCCTTTTAGGATGTTTGTGCATTGCATAATTGAAGTGGTGTACTTGGCACCTCTCCTAAAGTAAAGCATTGTGTCCTTTACTGTCAATAGTGGGCATGAGAATATATTTCTTTACATAGGGTTAGTTGATCTAGTATCACTCTGCTCTATCAAAAAAACTGGGAATTATTTTGGACTGAAGCCTTTGATAATTTTTTCCAAGTACTGAATTTTCTCAGCCACCAACACATCCAATTACCACTCAACAGTGCCAATTACCCCAAAACAGTTTAAATTTTGCCTTATGTTCTCTCTTCCTGAATATAAACTTATGAAAAAAAAAAAAAGTCCCTTACAGGCTGATGAAACCACCAGTTCTTTATCAAGTACTGACACATTCATACTAAGAGACTTCTGCTGTAATGTTCAACTTCATAACCACATGAAATATGCAATGGCTCAGAGCTGAATGTGCACTCTGAGAACCAAACAGGTGTCCTTGTCCTCCCCCTCACTGAAGTTGCCAGAGATTTACTTTTATTCCATTTCTGCTGATGGTTTATATTTCAGAACTTCAAAAAAACAATCTAGAATCTGTAGTGGAGGGCTGGATCTTAGATCACAGACATAAAAGACAGAAGAAATCATATTTTTGACAAGTGCAAATAAAGTGTCCTAATAAGAGATTAGTCAGATACTAAGCTGCTCTCACTTGATGCCAGTCAAAATATCCCATTACTAAAATTAGCATTTTACAAGAAAGCAAGAATTTTATGGTTGTTAAGTAGTCAGCACCTCCACTGTTTTCACATAAAATTGAGATTGATCAGTATTTACTAAATTCAAGTCTCAGGTATATTATTTTTGTCTCTTACTTTTAGTGTATTCCTGCTTTGGCTTTCCTTCCTCTACAGGTTGATTACTTTTTGTTTATAAATACATTTACATAATGTTTTTAACTAGATCATAGTCATCTGAGCAAACAGCAAGTAGGAAGGTTATTAAATGATAAAGCTCCAATTTCTGTAACTTTCAATTACTGAAATGAGATTATGTGAGTGCCACAGGGAAAACATAATGCAACATTTAAGAAATGCTGTGTAGAACATTTGAGCATCTCTGAGAAACACATCAACTTTCCCTGGATATTCCAGAGTCCTGACAACCTTCTTTTACCTTAGAAATTTCAGAGGACATTCTGAGGTTCCTTTAGAGGAAACAGAAGGCAGAGCTTAATGGGACACTTCAGGTTTACACTAAGGTATACTAACAAATTTAAAATTGCAAACACAGTGGCAACATGGTGAATCAGTGAGGGAAAAAGATTTAGTTTCAAGAACTTATAACCTAATGGAGTCCACAGGAGGAGACCACCAGAAGAGGGAAGTTCCAAGTGTTACTGCAATGTCAGTGGGATGTGGAATACAAATTCTAGGAGGATGGGAAGAAGAGAGCAGTGGGGATTGGGGATCAGGACTGGGCTACATTAGGCCTATATTCAGCCACAACTATCATCAAAAGACCAAAGCATGGCCTAGAAAGATGACAGCAAAAGAGGACAGGCTTTACTGTCAGACCTCTTTTCATTCTCAATCCACTTGGGCATTTATGCTGGGCATCTTAGTGGTTTTTTTCCACCGGGTCCTCATATTCCGAAAACTCCTCGCTAGGAGAAACCAAATCAAAGAAAATCCTTTTCAGTCCCTGCATTGAGCCTGCTACCCTCCCCTGCTGATAGCAACAATAGTTTTTGATCTGGGAACTTCTGAAACATTCCCTCCCAGTAGCCAGGATGAGCCAGCCCCTAACATTAGCTGCCCCATACACACACATATCAGCACACTCTCAAGGAACCCCTCTTGTCTTGAGTGGTAACAGCTCCACTGATGCATCTAATTTGCAAGAAAATTCTATTATTTAAGAACAGATTAGAAAAAAAAAAAAAAAAAGGCCAAAACCCACAAAAAAAAGGCAAGAAAACCCCTAAACCACCCCCCGCAAAGAACCAAACAAAAACCCCTCAAAAACCAATCAACAAAACCCCACAGAGTAAACAGAAAATTATTCCTGCTCATTAAAAAGAGATGGTCTAGCCTCTTTTAAAGAAAGCAGTTTCAGGAACAATATTCTGGAAACCAATACAGTTACTGCTATTAAGGACAGATAAATAACACAATAAGTGCTCTGATTAAACTCCAAGTGGCCATAACAACATCACTGATTCATATTTTTATTTAATGATGATTTAAAAAAAAAAAAAAAAGGAAAAAAGGAGAATTAAGCATTAACACAGCTAGCTACCATTAATATAAAAGCTTGCTAAAATGACTCTTGTCACACTTCAATGTCATCTGTCTCCAGAAGAGTGGCACCCATCACTTACCACCAGGCAGATAAGTGAACAAACAGAACTCAACTAAAAAGAAATTGAATGGCCACAGCCTCAGCTTGTTTTGTGGTATGGAAGGATCTTTTCCACAGTAAAAGCATCAGCGACTACCCCCAGGCCACACATAAAAAAAGCATAATGACATTAGCATGGAGAGAAGTGAGATAGGGGAATAAAAGGAAAAGAAAAAAACAATAAAGCAAAGTTTCTGATTATGTTAAGGTGATGAACACAAGATGCTCTTTTCTTACAGTTTCTTTTGATATTCTGCAGGTTATAAACTAACAGAAGTGCTTTCTCAGTTTGTATTAACCACATGTCTGGGCTGACACTCTCTCTGCAGCCCCCAGAATCATGACAGTAGAGGCCCTCAGGAGCAGCAAGGGAGCACATTGCCAAATGATTCTGGGCCTGGAGCAGAAGTCACTTCAAAGCCAAGAACCATCAGGGAGCCTGGGTTCTCGATGCTTAGCAGCATTACAGTGTTGCTCTGTACAACAGCTGCATTATGTAACAAGGAAGAGGACTCAACCTCCAAGAAGCTCCTTACAGACCTATATCCGTGTGCAAATCAGTGATATTCACAGCCAGAGCAGTGAAGGCTTAATGACTTCAGGACTGATCTTCCTGCATCTGAGGCAGTCCCTAGAATTCTGCTGCACTGCAGTTCCAGGAGTTTTTTGAGGTTTTTTTCTGACAACCTCTTGTTTCCTGACATTTCAGGGCCTCCATCATGTCTCCCTATCCCATTCCTAAAAGTTTCCCCTATCATTCTGTGTCATTCCTTTCTTTCCCTTTTATCATCTACCTCATCTTGGAAGAAATCATGTAAAGATGAAGAGGGACAAGAGCTCTGATCATAGAATCACAGAGCAGTTGAGAGTGGAAGGCAGCTCTGGAGATCATCTTATCCATTCCTCTGCTCAAGCAGGACCACCCAGAACCAGCTCAGGATCATATCCAGGCGGCTTTTGGGTACCTGCAAGGATGGAGACACCACATCCTCTGTGGGTAGCCTGTTTCTATGCTTGCTTACACTCGGAGTGAAAAAGTGTTTCCAGATGCTCTGATGCAGCCTCTTCTGTTTCTGTCTGTTACCTCTTGTCCTGTCCCTGGCACCACTGAAAAGAGCCTGGCATTGCTTTAAAGGAAGCCAGAACCAGGTATAATTGTCTTGCTGTTCAATTAGAAGCATGATTGAAGTTGAGATCATGCTAAACAGAGTATGAGATAATGCTCTCTGCTCTTTTCTTGTTTTGTTTGGTTTTTAAATTCAGAAGGGTTCTACTGCCTGGTACAATCTTAGCAGGATGGGAACATTCATGAGCTTGGATGACTAATGCAGAGAAAAACTTTCCAGTCTTAAATAGAACCCTTGTAAGTAAAACTATAGCATTGTTTGTGGGCTACCAACTGGAACTCAGGAAAGACATCTGAGCTGGAAAATTAATTGTTTTAGTCCATTTAAACTTCTAGGAAAACTACTGCCAGTAATGTTTATGATCACCACTATTTTGGATAAAGCAGCAGCACATACATCTATGTATGTACACACAGCAGCAGTAACAGTGAGTGAAGTATGCTGTCATGCTCCTGAGATGTACTTCTCTGCAATTTACTTAGGGTTTTTTGCCAGCAACAAAAAAAAAAGAAAAAATATTCCACCAACACCAAACTCAGGAGTTTAGTAAATAAATAAACAGAAGTGGGGTATTGAAATTGCTGTAAAAGAAATACGTTAATAACACAGTGTTGGAGACCACAGGGTTAGCTTCAGAGAATGCCTATGGAAAGCCATTTGACCTCTGCCCTCATGCTGAGCTGTCTGCAGAAATGCCAGTCTAGCAGGTGTGGGGAAAGACAGCATGATCTAAGAAATCTGCTTGTTTGAGACCTAGCATATCCCACTCCTTTAACAAATGCTAATAGTCATGCACTGTACAGCTCATTTTGGGTACATTAACAGCATTTAAAAGCAGGAGACTATTTGCCCAGAGACATTCACATGGAGCTGTTTTGAAGACATTCCCACACAATATCATAGAAGAGATACCAGTCAGAGGCATGGCAGGATGTAAAACTAACATACCCCGCAACGAGAAGGAAAATCACCCACTGAAATCCATCCCCAGCAGCCAGGGCTCAGCCAGTGTGTGGATGGCAGTCAGCCAGGCTGGCCTGAGAGCTGGCTGGCTCAGCAGCTGCGAGTCACCCACAGGATCCATGCCACTTTCTTTGGCAGCAGACAGAGAACCAACAAAACAATCACATGCGACACTTGCAGCTCTCTGCTAAGAGCCACAACACTGAATGCATAAAGCTGGCCAAACTTTTTCCAAGTTTCCATGAGACTGGCACTTCCTCTGATTGTTCTGCTGACATTTGGATGCTGTGAAACAGCTATTCTGCTCCAGAATGGAGGTGCTCCCACACCACTCCAAAATCCAGAGAGTCCCTGTGCAGGGACTTGCCTGCTGTCATCATTCCCTTCATGCTGCTCAGGCAGGCTGCGCTCCTGCGGAGGGGGATTGTATTATGGAGTCACCAGTGTCTATTTCTGCACTCCATTTAACATAGTGGTATGTCCTCCCTCATTCTTTTGGGATGAAAAAGCTCCACTGTGTGTGCAATTGGCAGTGTTCCTGCTGTATGTGCAAAACCCATGTCTTTCCCATATGTACAGCATTCTGTGCTGCCCATTCAGAAAGGGCAGAGAGAGAAGAAAGGTGAGGTAGAACAAGGTAAAGACATCATCAGTCCTTAGATGTTTTGGGAACATAGAAATATGCATGTTTTCACAGGAGCTCAGTGCTACATGAGGAAAAAACCCACTCATTCTTCTGTGAAGGGATGTGGGAAAGCAAATCATTTGCTACAGTGCATCCATAACTCAGAAACTGCAGAGGGTAGAGGAATCCAGATATACAGTGACAGATGAGGCCACCTCAAAGCTTTTGAGAAATGCAGTGAGAATTCAACTTTTCCAAGGATGAAAACTTAAGCCTCTAACAGGGATACATAACTCCAGCTATGGAAAGAAACAAGAGAAAGATAACAGACAAAAAAGAGGAGAGATCTAGAGAGCCACATTTTCTGTTTGCAAGAGAGAAGGATGGTTGCTGTATTTCTGTAGCATAAGCCCCTTCTGAGGCTCAGTTTTCTAGGCTCCTAAGCACAGTCAAAACAGCACAGAGAATCACAAGCTGGTCTGTTGCCCCACAGTCGCTTTGCTGGCAAATGCCCATTTTGCCTAAACCTAAAGTCAGCCTTGAGAATTTTGTTGGCCAGCACCACCAAAACCCACAGCACAAAAAAATAGCATATGGGCATAAACAGGTGCCACATTACTAAGCAGAGGAACAATATCCAGAAACCTGGGGTTAGTCTCAGTTCTCTGCAAAAAATAAATTAACTTCTGGCTAAGCAGGTGTCAGTGAGAATAGGAGGGATCCATTAAAAACTGAGGCTGGCACTCAAACATCATCCTCACGCTGTGTGTCTCTAGGAGGATGCTAGGAACAAGGAGCTCCTATCATGCTAAGATACTTTCTGTAGAAAATAGTAAGTTCACAGGGCCCAGAAAGCAACTCCATGCTTCAATCAAGTCATAAAATATATGCTAACTCCAGCTGCAACATTAGTGTGTGTAAGCATATTCCTACCGACAGGTAGTCCGCATTGAAATGTGCCAACATATTCCTTGTGCTCAGCCAGAAGTGACAAGATGCAGATAATCAAGGCAAATCAGGAACATTAAAAACAAGCACATCCATCTGTCAAATAACAATAAAAGTCACAGTAGCTAGAAGTTTACTCAGCTTTTTCTTTACTTAGTAGTAAAATGGTTTTCCACAACAGGAACAGAATAAGAAAATATGTTTTGTGGTTTTGTTTTTGTGGGGGTTTTTTTGGGTTTTTTAGTTTTTTTCTTCTTTCTCCCTCATCACCTAGAGATGGTCTAAGTAGTGAGAATTGGTTACCCCAGATTCACACCTTAATTTCCACAAACATACATTAATCTTCAGGCTAATTAGACAAAGCTGTGTGCTTCAAATTGGGGGAAAAATGCAACACATTTCCTTATCCATCTCCCTCTGCTCATCACACAAGAAATGTAGAAATTTCATGCTGTCATATCAGCTGGCTAAACAAACCCAGATAAGTCTTGAAAAAGCTTCTAATGTCAAAGAAACGGAACCCATGAAGAAGACTCCAAAATTAATTCTTACTGTTTGTAGTGAACAATTTTTTTTTGTTTGTTCCAATTAGTACTGCAATGCAACAGAAAGCCACAATGATATCGTTATTACTCCCAAAGAAACATTTTCCCTCTTAAAGGACATATCATTTTAGATCTTGTCTACACTGCACTTCTGCAAGAGAATTTTAGACTCTAGATTTGTTAAACATGGACCTTCTGATAGCATTAGTTTTGGTTTTAGTTACAGAAAGAGAAGACTCAGCCTTCCTACAGAGACATGGAAATTACAGTCAATCATCTGAAGTGTGATTACACAGCTACAGATGTGGAGATAATAGGTACTCACTAGTTAGTTTTGTTCCCTCAAAAGTATTTCTGATTTGGAAGGAGATATTTCAAGCTGAAATAGTTTTTTTGGGGACAGGAATTTCAACAAAAAAGGCAGCCGTGAATATTTCATTAAATGCAATTTTTATTTTTTTTTCTTCATAATGTATGGTCTGGAATGTCTTTGCAAACTTTCCAGTTTTTAAAGGGACAGGTGTCACTTCAAGTGTAACATACTGAGACACCTTCTCTAACATTTCAGTGTAAGAGCTTCCAGCCAATTTCATGCCATCCAGATAAGGTAAATTCCTCCTCCGCAGCTGGGCAGGCTGTTTGCTCTTTTTGGATGAGTTTAGTGATAAAACAGAGAAGCAAATCTCTCCACTTCTCCTGCTGAAAGCCACAGAGAGGGGAACAAAAAACCATCTCAGAGCTCTTTAGTTACACGCCAGTTCAGACTGTAATTTATCCAAGGCAGGAGACCTGGGCCCTGCTCTTCCTAACTCAGACACATGACTAGAAAAGCCACTCTAGCTGGTCATGCTCACTCACTTGCTCTCACCAGCCTGGACATCTGCCCATTTTTAATGGTGTGTGTGCAGTAAAAACAACCATAAAGAAACTTCAGAGCAGCCAGGAGATCACAGTGACTTGTCTGAAGATGGGAAACAGGAGTCCATGTTCTTGCTTTACATCGGGGGAAACAGGCTTTCTATAGCATTCCAACTGAACATCTAAGTCTGGTTTCTCACCTCTCCTCAGGGGAGCAAGAGGAAGATTTCTGAGACCACAAAATTGTTCTGCAGGGCAAGAAGGTATCTAGCCCAGTAAGAATACTGCTGCCTTTCACCCTTAACTCTGAGGGCCACCTTTAAAATTAATACTGTTTCTCCTTTCTGATAGAAGTCACTCTTCAGCCTGCAGTGAAATCACACTGTAGAGGTTTATCTAGCAGAAAACTCCCTTTCCATGGACTCTGACTCACTTCTGTAATCAATGTTCATGACCTCAGGGAAACACATATATCAGAAACACCTCAGAAAACACTTATCACCTCCTCACCTTCTGAACACCGAGATGAGGGGACAATGTATGATTTAGCTCAAATTATGTGCTCTAGTGAGATTCGGGAATTGCTGTCAGCAAGGAGGATACCTGCGGGGACCTGAGGAAAGGAAAGACTTGTTCAACCATTGTTGAGCCATAATTGAAGGTTTAGGTTTACTCGAATTAAGTTTAACAGGAGACAGGACATTTTATCTGTCCTCTAAGCCTGTACTCCTTTCCTTGCTCCTTTGTGAAATTAAACCAATCTGTTACATGACTTACCAAGCTAAAAAAATGAACGCATCATTACCAAATTAGGAGAGAATTAATTATATGCCTCAAAGCAGAAGGAACAATTTACCCAAAAACCCCAAACTCAATCAACATTTTACTGCAAGTCTCTGTTATGTTACCACAATTGTCCAGTTCAAATGAAGGTCTCTGTTTATGGGCAAATATTATAAAAGCATGACATACACCACTATTGCCATAAGACTGACTCTTTTTGTCTCTCTGGTCTTCACCACAAAACATGAATGCAGGTGACAGAAAGATGCAGAATTTAACTGTCTTTGTCATGGTTATTTCTGGTTGCAAATAGCGCAACTCCAACCACTGCATGAAATCTTTTGTGGCACATTGTACATAGCTTAAATTGTTCTTCAGACACAAGAATAGGACAATGTCTCTTGCGCCTGTCTTGTGCTTGTCAGGTAGTCACTTATAAAGGATTTACTCTTTGCTTACCGCGGTATAGGCAGGGGAGCATAAGACAATGTAAAGGAAGTAGGTGCTACAGGAAACAAAGGCACCTGCTGGAATGCAGTGCAGCAAGGAAGGCTCAGGTCTCAGCAAACTGCAGATAACTGAAAGAGCAAGGCACTCATTGCAACGGAGGCAGCAGCTCGTTGCATTGGTGATAGCACCTCCTCAGGGCTTTCCTGCCCAGTGAGTCAGTGGTTTCAATAGTTGTGTTCATGTTCCCAAGGAGCTAAATAAGGGAGAAATCCTGGCTGTGTGCTCGCTTCACTTCCTTTCTCTTCCACTGTTGTGGAGACATAGAGCTCCTGCAATGTGAGAGCTTTTCTTTTCCTGACTTGGTGCTTTGGGAAGCCCTGTTTCCCTAGCTCTGCAGCCAGTAACTGAGACTGAGGATTCACCTGCAACGTGGCTTGAATCTTCCTCAGATCAGTGGTCCCGTAGGTAATAAGCTTTTCTTTCCACTGTGAACTAACTTGTAACTGCAGGTTTCTTGTTTAACAGAAAGTCATAAACATAAAAATTACCCCTAAATGCAGGGAAAACACAGACTCTTGATTCCTTGCACTACAGTCTGCAACAAGGCTATACAGATCTGCTCTTCAATGTATGGGTCTCAGCTCAGTTTCAAAGACTTCGTGAGTTTCTGTGCCATGATTCTGTGCAGTTGCCTATTCATCAGGCTTTGCAGTTGCATAACAGCAGAGAAAGCTCTACACAGAGGTCACCTTGTCTCTTTTGGGTAGAGAAAATCAGACACAGAGTCTATAGTCTGTGAAAAAAAGGTCCATATTCTACATTTTCATTGCACACAGAAACAAAACAAAGAACACAACAATAAAAACCAAAAAACTACCAAAACACCAAACAACCCTCCCCTACCAAAAAAAAACCAAAACAAACAAACAAAAAAAACCAACAACAACAAAAAAACAAACCACAACAAAAAAACCCCCACAAATCCAAACAAACAAAAAAACCCCCCAAGAAACCCCCCCAAAAATGAACAAACAATTCAAAAACAAGGGTTCTGATACTCTAAATTTTCTGCAACTGCTTTGTATGGCTAGATTTTTTTGCCACCCACATTGACATCTCCCTTTCTGGCCCCTCTACAAACATTTGACAGAAGTGGTAAGAAATTACTTTTTCACATTTCCATTAGGAACAGAAGCAGATTTCAAATTTGAAAATTATCTTGCTGGTCAAGTATCCAGCGTTCCAACTGATGGATGGAAAACTATCCAATTCACTGGGTTGGCTTACAAAGAACCTTCATCCCTTCCTCCAAGGGATATGGTCACAGCTGGATTTCCTACTTATTTATCTTAGTAACTTTGTTGAATGAGATTTCCTACAAATAGCAGAAAATACTGACAGAAATATAGGAAGAAAACTAGGTAAAACACAGTTATTGCCACAACAAAATAAGTTGACTAAAATGCTACCAGAGTAGAGGGTTTCTTTCAGAAACAATAAATCAAGACTCATAAGTGAAAGTGATTACTTTTTCAGTACAGCTTAGAAAACTGCCTAGCACAATAATTTAAGATTTTTTACTGCTAGTTTGGTTTACTGCTTGGCTATAAATCCTGTTTAAACAATCTTAGAAGGATTGCTGCAGACCTCAGGAGCACAGGGAGTTCCAAAACAAGACACCTTCAAATACAGGAAGGTTGCAAGCTCCAGCGCCTGCCATCTTGGAAAGCTTAATCCACAAGGGACATTTCAGAAAGGTTCTTTATGTCTTAACCTATTAGTTTCCTAGAGGTTTATTAGAAAGGTTCAAGGTCAACCAGTGCCTAAATATGTATTAATTACTGAGTTGGATTTATTGAATTTTGGGAGCTCTCTAGCATGTAAGTCTAGCAGGTGTCATTATTGAAATTCAGTTGAGGTCTAGATTGAAATCCAAACCAAGAGAGTTAAATGCATAAATTGAAAAATCAATCAATCTCAGCTGGATAATTTGCAACAGATGCTTTACACTGATCCTTTGCTACGGGTGGCATTCTCAACATATGCTCTAAGAATGTAGGAGGTTAAAAGAGGTGGAGAAAAAACATAAAGATTTGTATTAGCTTGTAATAAGTCAAGGAATTACATATTCATTTACCATATCAGTACCAGAAAGCAGTGATGTGCTAGAATCTAGTCTTTTATCCTAAGTTCATCTGTTAAAAATAAAAATCTTCATAAATTGAGAAAAAACCCCAAAGATTCCAAATATCTCCTTATGCTCATTGTCTGTATAAATAATAGTGATAACAACAACAAAAAAGCTTAAAAAATGCCAAGCAAATAATTTCCTAAATTAGCATTTAGTGAGTTCAAGGAACAAAATCAAATAAAGAAGGGTATCATCATAGCACAGATGGATACAATGTGAAATTCATGATGCCTTAGGGTGAATCAGTTAGTCACTGGTCCATTTCTGTGCCTGTGGCACAAAAACAGTCCCAGGGACAAGTCATTCCACAATGTAAAAAACAAGTAATTTAAAGGAAAATGGCCATATTGTAGCGATACACAGTGCCTGATCTGTAGCTAAAGGTTTCAGATGCAATTGATATGGAATTATTTTTCTCAAGTGAAAGCAATGGGGCAAAAATAAGGTAAGGATGCAAAGTTAAAATAGAGATGAAGAGCTTTTGCACAATGAATGACTCCTGTATTTTTCATCCACAATGAAAACTGTGGCTAGCAGTGGATTCGATCTCATTTTCAAGGTCTGTAATTTAGACATTCACAAATTATCTTGTAATCTGGTGGTCGCTGTGGGCGAGTCAAAAGACTTAGACCGTTCTGAGACAAAACTCATCATGCTTACTATTGATACCTCCCCTATTGGGTGCTTCTTCTACTATAGCTGGGCACAGCTGCATCATGAAAGTATATTTCTCCTCATCAGTCCTAAACAATTGGATATGGAAAACTGCTATAAAACCATCCAATGCCCAGATGTTTGTTTAGGTTTGAGGAAAAGCCCCAATTAGTATGCGTGTTGGCAGGTGTGAGTCACTGGGCATCACACGTGCCTGATCCACCCACAGCACAGGAGCAAAGAGCTGGGACGTGCTGAGCCACAGGTTTAGTCCACTGTGAGCCCAGGTGAAGTTTATTCCTAAACATATATCTATGGACAAAGGGTAAAGAAGACAAGCAGGACCGAAAATCCACATCAGATAACATCAATTTAGGACAAAAGTGCTTTCACTGATTTCAATGAGAGCAGAATTTGGCCAGTTGGGAAAAGGCCTGAAAATCCCACAGCCAAAGTGCTTTTTCCAAAATGAAAAAAAAAAAAAAGATTATTAAGAGCTAGCTATTGCAGACCTGAACATTTACAGAGCAGCTGAATTTTTGAAGTCATTTTATGCCCATAAATCCTATTGTGGGATCATTAAAGCAAACAAGAAAAAGCAAACAAAAAACAACCCACAAAACACCAGAGCACTTAGTACCTCATCTGCATTCAGTATGCTGACCACATTTGAAAAATCTGACCTTATTCTCTCTAATAGGCTCAAAATGTATTTTTTGAAGGAAGTGTGCTTGGTGTTATGTTAGTGACAGAAGTAACAGGGGAGAAGAGTGTTATCACAGTCATTTGAAACTGGATATCTAGTATGCCAAATTACACCTGATTATTCTTCCCTGTTATTCACCACTTTGTCTCAGACTGTACTTGTGGCAGATGCAGGCATCAAAACTGTGATTTTTGTTTTGATAGAATCTCTGTATTAGAAAGAGAACAGAATTAAAAATAAATTCTTAAAATACATATGACATTCCTCATGCAGTGCTATGAAGGACCTTAGTGCCTCAAATCAGCAGGGAAGGATGAAAGAAGAAAAAAAAGTTTTTAAATTTGAAAGGTGATATACAAGTTAGAAAAATATGACTTTAGTCATTGAAAAAAATCTGTTCAGGTATGTCTTTTAAATTGTGAAGAGTCCAATTTAAATAAAATTCTCTTCAAAATTTTCTCCTATATTCCTTATATTAATCCTTTTGCTTAGGCAAAAATGAAAGTATTTTGTTTTTCTACCTGCTATGTTGCTGGCTTTTATTTCATCTTTCTTGTCTTGATTGGCAGGATTGGGCAAATGAGTCCCTCTCTCTGCAGGAATCCATTCCATGTCATGGTTTTCCTGAACAAACAAGTAAACTGACACTCAAGCCTGGCTCTCAGAATACTTGAGCAACAATTCTTAAAAGTATATTTTAAATACCATACTGAAAAAACCAGACCAAACAACAAAACATCCCACAAAAACCAAGAGGTTAAAAATGCAAACAACAAACCCACAAAAAGCTGCACAGTCTTGTTTTGAGGAACTGTCTTGATTCAGTTTGAAATACACAAAGAGTAAATAGCAAATGTTCCTTTATCCAGCTGCACAGGGACCATGAACACACAGGAGCATAGGAGTTAGGGGTTCTGTAATCATGTGGTTAGGAAAGACTTTTTTTTTTTTTTTAAGGTGGTCCACAATAGTTTAGGAACTGGAGAAGGAAGCCTGAAAATAGGCAGTGGTACAAAAAGTAGATTATGCTACACTAAGCTCTCTCATCTGATGTTCAGAGTGATGATTTCTGAATGCTTATGGCTAACAAGACTTAGTATTACCTACTGTTTCTTCACAGCCACCTTACAAGGCTCCTCACCTCTACAAAAGAGAAGTGGCTTTATTTGAAACCTTTCCCCATTGAGATGTGCAAGCAAGAGCAGAGAATTCAGACATTTATATGTTTTCCCACAGAGGGGAAGCAGAGTCCATCTGACACAAAGCTTTACTGATATGCCTTTCTGGCAGCCCTACCAGAAGGGAGAACAGAGCCCACTGTAACTTATCACCATGCCAGGATTTGCAAAATCTACTACCAGGAAAAGTTAAAGTCATCCTTCTCTGCCTACCAAGAAGCAAATCTCTCCCATGTGCATCTACTTATAGATAAAATACATACATACACATATATAAAATTTATCTGTTTGTGTGTATATATGTATATATATACACACACGTATATATATGTAAAATCTTTGCTGGGAAGTATCAGCACAAAGGGTGATATGGCACAGTTGCCCTTCTTTCTGCCTCCTGGTCATGCATAATGGACAGATATGGTGAATAACAGCCAAAAAAATAGAATTGAGATAAAATAAAACTACATTGATTCAGGTGATACGAAATGAGGCTGTTAATGGCCTTGCTCTGAAGGAAGCTATCACTGGAAGGAGAGGCTCTGTTTGGCCATGGATATCATTATCTTGACAAATGGGGTGGATGATCTTGCTTAAAGAGAAAGGAGGGCAGATACTTTTAAAATTACAGCAGTAATTCTAAAGCTGAATGGCAGTTTAAGGCTTCATCCTCACTTGCAGCATATAATTGGGGCACTGTCATTACCTCATTACCTAAGCACACTGCTGTAAGCTTTGAAAATGGCCTCTGAAGGGCCACTGACTCCGCTTGAAGAGTTTTGAGAAAACATTACACTTAGGGGCAAATATAATTATTCACCACATATTTTCTTGCTCAAATGAAAGGGCCACTTTGCAAGCCACAGGCAGCAGAGAGCAAGAGCAGCCTGAATGAAAATGCACGAAGTGAGAGCCATGAGAACACCACAAAGATTTGGTCCTGGCTATTTAACGATGCAGTTGTTCATTCCCCAGGACCATAACCCAAGCAGAACAGAGAGACAGTATCATATACCTGTGCTGCAGCACCCCTAACCCTATTCCAGGCTTTGGGAGTCACTTGATAACATAGGTTGTATCACTTCTTCCTCATCTCCAATATTATTCACACCATTTTTTGGGTTTTGGTCAGCTCTTGCAATTTTCCCCAGTCTGTGGTGCCAAAATTTATACAAAATTGAAGACAAGAACCAAAGCAGTCTGAAGAAAACCACACAGCTCTTGCACTGATCCTGGAAGCACATGTATGAGCTTTGTGTGCTCCTGTCAGTGCCGGTCCAGAAAAGGTTTTCTTTGCTTTATATGAACAGGCTTTCAACAACTTGCAACTGCCTGTTGAAGAGACAGCTTTCTCCCCTTCCTCTTCTAGGTGTCTCCTGATTCCCATGCTGTCCATCTGGAATATCTCCTCCTGGCCAGGTGCAGTCATAAAATGATGCTTCTCAGCCCACTTAATTGTCCTCAAGTGACAGATGGGATTTGACTGTAGCTGGTAAACCATAAGTACATGAAGCAGATGAGCAGTTAATTAGCAATGCTAGTGTTTCTGTGCAAATATCTATAGAAACTACACATCAAAAGATGGCCTTATCAAGCCAGTTAGTCCATATTCCCTCTTCTAACACATTTCTTATCTCATGCAGTACATTAAAAGGTTTGAGTTCCCCTGTGCCCGATAAGCTACTTTTAAAATCTCGAAGTTTCTATCAACTTTCCTTAGGAGACTATTTCACAGTCTAATGAATCTTGCTGTCAATAAATCTTTTCTTTCTGTTCAGCCTAAAGATAGTTCTTGAAATGTTGAGCAGGAAAGAAAAAAAAAAAAAGAAAAAAAAATCTCATAACTCTGTAGAACAATTTCTAAAAACAGTACTGTGCCTTCATGTTTCCTAGGACACATTAGCACTTCTGTAAATGGTTGTATTAGAGAAAGAATCAGTGCAGTTTTCTCCTGGGGGTAAGTTTCATTTAATCCTACCACATAACACAAATCTAGATATTCTGGTCACAAAAATAAAATAAAAAAAAACACCAAACCAAACCAAACAAACACACACACACAAACCCCAGTAGAGTCTAGGGTAGAATTCAATGTGATGATCCAAGGAAGAAAGGCAATGCAGTAATAATTTCTTATATTGCAGGTCAAAACCCAATGGTCAATACCTATGAATCTATCCAAGAAGGGAATCTCACAAACTCATTTATTTATTATTCAAAATACACAGAACAGACTGGAGAATTTTGGCTAAACAATCCCCTCCTGGGACCCAGCTCAGGTTTTAGGTTTTCAGAGTACCTTGACAACACCTGAATAAGGGTTGAAAAAAAAATTAGCCTAAGAAAAATTACTGGAAATAAAGACATATTTTAATATATAACTTATAGCACATTTAATATATTTCTTGTGTATACCTTCTGATGTTCTGACGTGCTGTGAGAAGATAATAGAATGAATGCTGAATAGAATTCTTGAGAATTCTTATTTATGGTTTATCACTAAAGAATTTTAACAAAACAAGACACACTGGACTATAAAGGAATGAGTTCTAATTACAACAGTTATCTTGTTGGTAGTTCTTTAGTCTCTCCCTCCATTCTACTTTGTCTTAATTTAGAGGCTTCCCTCGATTTTTGTCTGTCTGAAAACTCTCCTCTGAAGGATCCTCCTCCAGAACAAGCAAAAAATTCCTTGGTAATGCAAGGCAGGTGCAAGTGATTAATTCCACCCATATGAAACTCAGGTCAGCCAGATACTAAATGCACACCAAAAATCCTAAACTGAATCAGTAAAAGTTATAGAAATCATATCTGTTTATCAGTCAGATGCTTACTTGAAAGAGTTTCCTCTTTTTGCCATACATTCTAACTTGTTATAGGCATTGAGCACTATATGCAAGAGCTCAGAACTCCTGCACCGTCAGAAACTACAGCCTTCCAAGAGACCTCTTGTCTTCACACTCAGATATTGTCATTATTAAACTTCTAGAACAACAGTTTCACAAGAAAAAAGAATATTCCTTTCTTCAGTTTAAGAGGCCCATAATGCCAATCAAACTTTTTTTCTCAATAAGTAGATGAATGCCTACCTGTTCCAGCTGCCAGAGTTCAGCAGCAAATTCCTTGTGTTCACATCAACACAGCCAGCCACTGCAACTATTGAAGAAGCCCAAAATGCAGAGAGAACAATTTTCACCTGACTAGGAGTGAAACACTATAAAGGCTATCTGAAATTTTTGAGTCAGAAACCATAACTATATCAGCATAGTTTCAGAATCCAGGGTGCTAATAACTTAATCAATTCAGCAGTGAAGCTTTATCTCCATATGCTGGTAGAAGATCACTGTTTCTGCCCACATGTGCAAGCACTGAGTAATTTGCACCTCTTTGCACCCTGCTGGTGCACAGCTGTGGGCTCAGCCATACAGCATCCTTCTGTGTCACGAGCACCATAGGAATCAATATCTTGAGTCAAACCAGTCTGAATAAATCTGAATCATGTCACATCTATGATATATCCAGCCCACTATCTTGTCTCTGCTAGTAGCTAAAAGGAAAAAACAATCAGCAATTCATGCCTTTGGTGATAATTTCCCAGAATACTTTCTCTCTTGGCTTCTTAGCTGCTTGTGGTGCAGCTAGCATTGTTAGCTGAAGATAATGTCTTTGTATGTTAAAAAAATCATGTTTTTCTCTTGTTTACTCCAAATGGTCTATAAATCAAAGCAAACATTTAGAAATACCCAAATCCTGCAGAAAAGGGTTTCACATCTTCTCATTATCCCAAGATAAGAAATGCTTCATTATTTTTTTTCTGGACCTGTCACTTACCAGTTAATCTGTTGTCCTCTAAGGCTTTTATTGGAAGAGACAAGCAACAAAAATATTTTTCATGGTCTTAGATATCTTTATCACATCAAACTAGAGCAAATTCCTTCCAAGCTGCAGTGTCCAATCATTCTTTGTTTAAAAGCTTATCCATCCATCCATGCTCTCCCCTTCTCTTCATTTTTTTCAGCTCCTCTTCTAGGACCAGAACTGTGCATTATTGATGGAGCACTGAAGTCTCTTAACAGCTGAAGCGGCACCCAAATGGGCTTTTGTAGGCAGAAAATTGTACTGGTGGATCTCTGCTTATCACCAAAGGCAACAGCCAATTAACTGTCACTGGATAACCATCTGCAGTACCTACAGAGCAGTAACACTCTGAACCAAACAGAAAAGCTCACACAACACTTTCCAGGGATGCTCAGTAATCTTACAGGGACTAGATTCCCAAAACTTTAATTTTTCAAGCTAGAAAGTACAGGAAGACATCTCACCAAATAAGTAGATGTTTGTGACATCAGCTAAAATCTCTTCCTTCTGCTATTCTGCTTCATTATACAGTAAAATGAATAAAATCATGAATGAATCATCACCTAAAAAGTCTCAGGAAATCACAAATCACATGTTTATTGATGACACAGTGAGTAAACCATCTATATTTAATAACTACTGCTCTTCTTACTTCTCTTATGGATTATGTGTGCTAATCACACTGATGATTTTTGAATATTTATTGTTTTTATCTCTGCTGTAGTCATATATTAGAAGTTTTCACATCAGGAAGAACAAGTAAACATGCTGCTGCTGAATGTATTATGGGGGGAATTAGAGTGGGACATTAAAATGAAGTTTTTAACAGGCAGTGCATTTTCATTCAACTGAATGTCATGGGAGATGAAGCATGTCCAAGTAATTATGGGAATTATCTGTGTAGCTTACAGACACGACCATCATTCTGTTTCGGGCAGCTGAAGTTTGGACAGCTGAGACTGGATTGTAGTCTATAGTAGGAGGGACAAGCTGCAATCCAGACAAACTGCATCAAATGTGAAATGGGTGATCAACAGCTGCAATGCAGAACTTTATTGGGTTTGAGAGCTTTTTGTTTGTTTGTTTGTCAGTGTAGGCTTAAAGGCTCTCCTGTAAAAGCGGTAAGCTTTGATCAAGGGACTTAGGATTTTTTTTTTTACTTTACATAAGTAACTATAAATCTTCTAAAGTATAAATTCCACTTTTTAAATATATATATATATATTTATGAGCAGGTTGCATATTTCCTCTGTGAATAACTAGATCAATGATCTTAGGTCACCTGAGCTTTCTGATTTTGCTAGATTGACCATTCTCATTACCAGAGGCTGAGGTTATGTTTATCTGCACAATGAGGAGAAAGAGGTGAGAAATTCTTGCTCTCTTCATCTGAAAACTAAAGGAATAAATCAGCCATGAGCTGACATAAATTACATCCTTTGGAACTTCAGCTGAAATAAGGAGCCCTAAAAATTAAGAGGCCAAATAAATCTTAGGTGTATCATAATAAAAGCAGAAAAAATGTGTATGTAATATGAATAAAAGCTTTCAGTCCATCATTGGAGTAAAATAATTATACCTTTTGAATTTCTCCTAGTGTGAATTTCATCAGTAATTCAGTATGCCAATTCATGATAATAAGTAAAATATAAATAAGGAAGAGTGGGTTTGCCTGGATGTATGCTTGGATGATTTCTAGCATCCTAAGCAAGATGGAAAGCTTAGTATAGTTTTTGTTTTTTGGGTTTTTTTTTTAAATTCTATATGCTGGTATGTCCATATCCCTCCAAAATGACTATTAAATAAACATAGCAAAAATAAACAGGAAGATAATGCATGTGATGACTATTTTCTTCAACTCTATTAGAGCATGTAAAAATTGTACAACAGGGTTCAATGGCTCCTACTTTAGCTAAGGCTTGCTATTTGAGTACCGCTTTCATAATAGTCTTGCTGAAATGAAAAGCCTAAATGAAGCTCTCCAATGGGTTTACTTGTGCAGGCGCAGATCACTCTGTTGCTGTTGCAGCACAGCTCTGGGATCTGATCTGTTTTCCATTCCTCTGGTTTAGCACTCCCTCCCCATTGCCCCAGCCCCAGCAGGATGACAAAACCCAGTTTGATGGCTGACCCAACCAACAACTGCTGTACGCACTGCCTGTGACCACAGAGCAGTTTAAACCAAACCCCACGTCCACATGCCAATTTTCTCCATTAAGGAATAGTAACACTACCCCAATTTACATGGAAAGCACCAAGGATCAATTAATTTGCTGTCCTGAGTCCTGAGTGGAAGGTGTGCTAAAAGCCAAGGGAGTGTTTACTGCAGTATCAACGTGCCAACATATAGTCTCATAAAGCTCTGCAATCTAGGAAGATTTTGATATAAACTATCAGGAGCCCCTCATTCCTCTTTGCCATGCCTAAGAATGATGAACCACATGTTAATGAAAGTCCTAACACATTTAAAAGTGAAGTAGTTACAGATTCTCTTTTACAAGTAAGAGAATATGAACCACGGACCATCCAACAGCATTTTTAGTATGAAGGGTATCAAGCTGCTGCCGGTGGCTCCTCTGCCACAGGAAACTTTCCTACATTTCTCAGCTGCTTGTTTTACCTTTCAGCTATCACAGAGCCTTGACAGTGAACTCCTTCTTAATTCATTGATGATCATTTGTGTCCCCTCTCAGCCCCCATTGGTTCTGCACAGATAATATTTCAGAGGTTAATTCTGAATTCTGATGATCTACTTTGCCTTGGTACAAGCCTCCCACTCAAATGCCACATGTTCCCTGCCACTTTGCCTTCATATTACCTGTCCTGCGAAGCTTAAAGCAAATTCAGCATTTTTACAGCCTGTTTTATTTGGAGAAGCCTTTGAACTGAACTGAATCTACAAAGAACAGACCTACCAGGACAAGAAAACAAAAAAATTAGAAAGGAAAAAACAAAAATTCTACGAAGAGAAATGATGTTATTGCTGTGTGGCTATCAGTTAATGATAAGAATTATTGTTTAGAAATTGTTCAGATTTGTTCAGAAGAATTATATTAAGAAAACATAATTTTATCAGAAATGAAGGGAAAATTTTGACTTATTTAGATTAGACTGTCTCATTAAAATATGAAGAATATCTGCTTTCCAGAAAATTTAAAAGTTATTTTCTGTAAAAATAGCACAAAATGCCACATTAAAGCTTTAAACATGATATAAAGTTCAGTTTCATTTAGAAACAAAGTTCATAAACATTCCAGCCAAAACTATTTTGAAAGAAAGAACATACGAAGATATTATTGAATAATACACCCCACCACACTCCCACAACACACTCAGGAAGTTAATTTGGACAAAACCTATTCCCTAATGAAAAAAGTTCATAGATTCATAGAACGGTGTAGGTTGGAAGGGACCTTAGAAATCAGCTATCTCCAAGCCCCCTGCCATGGACAGAAAGAGTTCCACTAGACCAGGTTGTTCAAAGCCCCTTCCAAACTGGTCTTGAACACTTCCAGGGATGGAGTATCCACTACTTCTTTGGACAACCCATCCCAGCACTTCACTATGCGCACAGGGAAGAACTTTTCCCTAACATCTAAGCTAAACCTGCCCTCTCTTGGTTTGAAGCCATTCCCCCTTGTCCTGTCACTATTGGCATTGTAAAATGTCCCTCTCCATCTTTCTTGTAGATTCCCCTCAGGTACTAGAAGACCACAGCCATGTCATCCTGAAACCTTCTCTTTTCCAGGCTGAACAATCCCAGTTCTCTCAACCTTTCCTCATAGGAGAGGCACTCCACCCTCTAATCAACTTGATGACCTTCCTGTGGATTCTCTCCAGCAGGTCCCTGTCTCTGCTGTGCTGGGCCCCCAGAGCTGGATGCAGTGTTCCAGGTGGGCTCTCAGCAGAGCAGAGGGGCAGAATCCCCTCCCTGGCCCTGCTCCCCACGGGGCTTTGGATGCAGCTCAGGACACGTTTGGCTTTCTGGGCTGTGGGTGCCCATGGTGGGCCTTGTCCAGCCTCTCCTCCACCAGCACCCCCAGTCCTTCTCAGCTGGGCTGCTCTTGGTCCGTTCATCCCCAGCCTGTGTTGACACAGGGCTGCTCCATCCAGGTGCAGCACCAGCAGCTGGTCTTGTTAAACCTCACAAGACTCCTGTGGGGCCACTTCTTGAGCTTTTCCCCATCCCAGGCTGACTGGAAATTCTTCACCGGCTCTCATTAGGTTGTGTGTCTCCTTTTGTTGACAAAGTTACAACCCTGAGTGGATCCTTTATCTTCACTAGTCTATAAACAGTTCACAAACATCAGTACTGCTAGGCCTAAGTCAGGTCTCTGGCATATTGCACCATTATCTCCTATTACAAAGGCAGAAATGAAAAGCAAAATTTATACCTATGGCCAAGGAGGCATCTAACTGTATGTACACATGGTACATATCTGTTTAATTATTTCAAAAATTGAATTAAAAGGGATCAAAAATATCAAAAAAAATTTTTTGATCTGACTTGTCATTTTTAAATTTAAATAGGAAAAAGATATTTTGTTTCAGTTGTATTCATTTCACCTTTCCAAAAACATTTATTGAATCTGAAGTAGAGACATAATTACCCAAGCATTTAATTTCAAATTACCATTTCTATTTTAGAAGTGACCTAATATATAAAGTACAAAAGGTGAAAACCTTTCCAAAATTAAGGAAACTGAAAGTTGTTTTCCCTTTTCCTTTGCAGTCAACTGTAAGTAACCTTAGTAAGTCCTTCACAGACTGTTTCTTCCAGGCCTACTTTGTCTTTAAGACCAAAGCCTTATTTGAAAGCTTATGCTTCCTTCCTCAGTTTTTTTCCTGCAAATAAATGAAAATATTTTAATACCCATGGCTGGTACTACCATTCCTTTCCCCTGTGAGATGCTGGGATTTACTGGATATCAATTTTAAAATGCACTTACTGTGATACAGTCTACATTTCATTTTTATTAATTTTTAATGGTGGTTAGAAGTATCAATTTAAAAAAAATGTTTGTTATTATTTAATTCTTAGTTTATTTTTTATCTCATCCCAAGGTACTGCTGCTTCTCTGAATGACCAAAACACCTGAAAGCATGGACATTTGAATACCACACTAAGTCAAACAATCTCAGAAAAATTAATGGAAATCCCAGTGACCAATATCAGTTAATGTCACCCAAAGCTTAACATTTATCATCAGAATTATAAGGAATCAACTTTCTCCTGAATATCAATGTACAAAGTTCTACCAGTAAGCTCAAATATCCTTTTCTTGTGTGAGGTAAATATGATTTTACTACTTGCTGCCCTATTAGCATTCAGCATTATCTGTTATTCCAGGACATGATCAAACAAAAAGAACTGTGTGTTGGCAAGGTAAATGTTTTTTTCTGTTCCTGGTAAGACTACAGAAATAAAAACAAACAAAATTTTTTTTTAGAAAAGGATGGAACAATACAAGGAGCAAAAAATATATTACAAAATAAATGTATAGCTACAGGAGATAAAGTTTTGAAACAAAGTGGAAATTATTCTGAGAATGACAATCTAAGTTCCCACAGTCTTTCCAAACAACTCTAAGATAATACTTTGTTTAAATGTTGGAAAGGCTTTGAAAATTTAACCAGGAGTAGAAGGAATGGAAGCAAAGTTCTTTTGTTCTTAAATGTTTTTGCCACCCTATCAATAAAGTCTCTGCAAACACGATATATATTGCCTGGGGCAAGAGCATTCTTTGACTTCCCATCTTGAAATACTGTGACTGAAGAAGCATCCTTCTGAAAACAGACCTGATTTGCTGCAGAAATGAACTCTCAAAGTGCAGTTTGGCTTTTACCCAAGCTAGCAAGATAAGACATATTTAGAAAGAACATCTGGCTGCAGAGTTCATTTTTGCTCTTCATGTACTTGTCAATATAAAGAAAAGAGAGGAATGATTGTGAAAAATGTAGGAATGATTTTGAGAAAATTATATCATGTACTAAACTTGGGAGGCTTTTTATTTAGGATTTCCTAAAAGACACTTGATTTCTAGAACAGGACTTTTGTGAAATACTGTACTTTTAACATATGTATTAAGCTCATCACCATTTCATAATAAAACAACATCTGCTATTATAAAAAAAAAGTTGAAAGCAATTCCTTAAAATGAACATGATTATACTAACATAAAATAAGCAAAAAACCTCTGTAAGAAATGGAAAGCGAGAGCAAAGCCTAACAAAGACTTTTTTCTCAGGTCTTTCTCCACTGGGTGGTGAGATGGTGGTGTAAGGACTGATATATCTGTGTGCAAGGTCTATCCCAACTAGCTCTCAGTTTCAGTTAGGTCACTATCTGCTCTCTCTGTGATTAAATGCTAGCTACAGCACCATAGGAGTAGCAGGATATGTCAAATGAGAGGACAAGATCAATGAGCTGTGCTGGAAAGAACTGCAGCAGCTGTTACTTGGCCCGAGGGCATTATTTATTTTTAAATGTAAATCCTATAGCTGAGATAGAATGTGGCATAACTTTGATTTTTCCATTCTGCAGTAGGACACTGACATAGGATAGAAGTCACCAGTGCACAGAAATTCACCATGTCCTATCTCAGGCTTCTTGCAGGAGGATGGATTTCCTCCTTTTCTTGGCACAATCCAAAATGTAGTGAGGTTTGTGAGACACAGACCCACAAGATCATCACAGATCTTTGTTTTGCTGCTCATGCTTATAGCATTAGACAAATGAAAAATCTTTAACAGAGGAAAATAAAAACACTAAGATGAATATGAAATGCAGCCATTAGATACCCAGAACAGAAGGGAAAGATCTCAGCCCATCAGTTGCACTCTCTCTGGAAAAGATATCATAAGAAGAGAGGCCTGATATATTTTAGAGGGTCTCTCACATTAACTTGAAAGCTTGTTGCTAGGTGGAATTGAGTGGTTATAAGTACTAGCTGAAGATAAGAAACTCTTTGTGTTCAGTCCTAAGGAAAAATTAAAAAAATACCTTCTTCACTCAACTCACTGATGCAGGGAAGTGAAAGATTGAGATGACAAAACAAATGCACAAAGGGCTCGAGTACATTTTTTCATGTTCACCAAAAGGCTAAAAGAGGTTAGATGTGAAAAATAAAACAACCTCGAGTGGCTGAGAGAAGTATCAGCTATGTGTGACACAGCTATGTGTGTGTGACCAAAGACACACATCATAAGTCTGTCTTCAGCCTAGCCTGGTACTCTGAATCGGTGGCAAAAAGGGTTGTACAAATAACTAAAGAGACAGAAACATCTTAGCTTTACCACAGCTGACTTTGCTTTCTGTCTTCCCTCTCATCCTACCCAAATCTCTCCAATTTTTCTCCCAGTGTTACTCTCTTTGCTCTCAGGGTATTTGTGCTCATGACTATCCATCAGGCTGCACTTCAGCTTCTCTGCCCTGGCTTTCTGTCAGTATGACCAATTCTCTCCAGTTCACGTGAAACTTCTGTCACCCACCCCTGGATCTGAAATAAAACACTATTATTAATTAATGCCCCTGAAACTTCTCCCACCAGCCAGAGGCCCGCTGGGTCCAGTCGGGGTAGGGTGATGAGAGACCATGGACAGGGAAAAGCTCATTCTCTGTGGGACTCCTGGCCACACAGCATAAATGTGAAGACCATGAAGAACCTTCCCCCTCATCTCAAGAAGGTATCGCTGTCAGAAAGCATGTCTGGAGCTGTGAACAGAAGACGCAGCTGTGCTAATAAGGAAAGCTCATACTGTCCTTCCAAAGTGGGTGCCAGTGGAAGAATTCATGGCTCAGTGGGCTACCTGGTCATATGAAATGGGATTAGTGAATACTCATATATCTCACAGAGGAATTTCTCAATTTCCAGGGATGATTACAAGATATTTTGATTATTGGCAGCTTTCAAAAAAAAAAAAAAAAAAAAAAAAAAAACCAAAAACACACAAAAAAAAAAAAATCAAAACCAC
>VWZU01005894.1:1129324-1158628 GCA_013397095.1 Sterrhoptilus dennistouni
AAAAAAAAAAAAAAAAAAAAAAAAAAAAGTAGGGGGAGGAGGTGAATCAGATGGGTCTCTGTGTCTCTAATCATTACATTGCGAACTTGAGTCAGTGGTCAGATTCCTCAGCAAAGAGGGGGAACAGAAGCGCTCTGACTAGGATTGCTGGGAGCTGTCAGTTCAGGTCCACCTGAGCAGCAGGCAGAGTGGGGGCTATGGGGCAGAGCTGCACATGCCATTTGTACTTCCCATTAGGAAAACTGGTCAATAGCAGCCCTTTGTAAATTTGAACAAGAAGCACTGACGCTGTGAAGTGCAGCATGGGGTGTGAGGACAGCAGCAAACTGGGGCTCTGAGGCTGGGTCACATTTCTCACCCTTTATGGTGCACCAATGGGAGCCAGCTTGCCTGCATGCTGTGTCCTACACAGCCGGATACTGGGGCACACCTGGTCAAGGGTGACCCCAAAGAAACCAGAGCTGTGCTGGGGAGAGCAGATCAGACACCGTCTCTGATCCAAGAGGTGATGCAGATATTTGCTGGTTTTCATGGGTTAAAACAGCTTGGTTCAGCATGAATTTTTGCTACCTGTCTCCTGGCATTGCTTATTTTTTGCATGCCCTCTCTCTCTGAGAATTAGAAGCAGTTTCAGGGAAGGTCTTGAGCTGTTCTCCGTGGTGCTGCGACGCGGCAGCTCCGAGCTGAGCGCACACGAGAAGGGCTCTGTTGTGCTCAAGTGGTGATCTGTGGGCAATGCAAACTCACCAGTGACACACAGCAAGCTGTAAACAAGGAGACTGCAACCAGCCTGAAACAGGGCAAGAGTGGAAGTAATTGTCTCTCTTCTTTCTCAACACAAGCCTAAATTTGTCTTAGTTCAGCCCCTGTACACAGGAAGGTCCAACAAGAAATCGATCTCCTGCATGGCAATGTTTCCTCTTTCTGGAGGAACAGAAAATCCCCATGACAATTGTGATGTGTCTGCTGGACATACGCATGCTGAACGTTGTACTATAAAGTTAAGAGATGTCAATTTAATTAACTGACTTTATAGACTGACATGATGATTACTCCCTCTTCTCATCAAAAGAGTTTTTCTGTCATAATAATCCCAAAGATGGAATAGATAAAATAAACCTTATTCTTCTTAATAGCTCCATGGCACTGTCCCAAAAATACTAGATAAAGCAGTCTGAAAAGAAAAAATTATTCATGCTTTAAATCAATACTATTTGTCTCTTTTGTGTAGGTAGGAGTTATCCAGTTTAAGAGCCCTTCCTTACATACACTACCACAACTGATCATTTTACATTTCCAGTTACTAATCTACCATGCTCAGACTTGTTGACTTCACTGGCAATTTCTTTTACCCCATTAGTTCCTTTCTTTTATTCAGTCATGCACTTGCCTTGTGTCCCAAACCTGTGCATATGTCCCTTCAAATCAGAGAGAGACTCAATTTCCATTTTGCTATATCTTGTGCAGTGCTGGCACTTAGATGCCTCCCCCACCCCAATTCTCAGTACATTTAATCTTGCTGAGAGCATATATGTGTGCTGACGTCAGACAGACATGACATAGCATATACCTGTTTGTGTACCCCATCCCCCACATGCCCACCTTGCCAGTTCTGGACATCCATCAGCAGTGGCATCACCTTACCAAGAACAGTCTCTGTGACAGCAGACACTGGAGTGGGTGCTCACTGCACCTCCACATCCCTCACTCCTTCCCTTCTCTAGCTGTTCCTATGCCTTCTGTTTCTTCAAATGACATTTGCAAAGGTCCTCACACTTTTACTCTCAGGTTTTACACACAGCAGAGTTGATCTGTCCAGCAAAGTTCTTCTTTAGCTTTGTAGGATTTACTAATTCCTCAGAAAGCTGAAATTACTTTCACAGCTTTACTCTATTTCTCAATTCTTCCTTTATTAGAAATCAAATTATTATCCTTTCTTTTAAACATCTTTCCATCCTTGTTCGGAAACTATCATAAAAAATTCCTATTGACTCTTAAAAAAATATTGGTTTTAAACTGCCTTTTCATACCACGAGAGGCAGAAACCAAACTGAGATCCATTACTTTACATGAACAATCTTATCTAAGCTAACATGAAAAGGGAGATAAAGTTATAAATTTATCCAATGCTTTAAGATACACGACTGAGACATTTTTTGCCATCAGATGTAGCTGTCTATAAAACGTTTTGGGTGCATATCTCTATATATATTTTATGTTATAACTACAAAGTTTACATAGGAAACATATAACATAGTTATAAGTACACATACATAGGAAAAAACCCTTGCACTTACCTTTGAGAAGTAACATTTATCCCAGGTTTGGTAAAATTGTCTCAGACAGGCACATAGACCTTCTTTCTATTCCATGCATCCTTTTTTCAAAAGAAGACAGAATCAGAAAAATCCCAGTTGATCTCTAGCAAACCAAAATGCAGACAAGATTGTTTGTCAGATGCAGCCTGATTCAGTGAAGTCCGAGCGTGTCAATCCCTGAGGCTCCTTGTTCAGTAATATCCAAAGCACAAAAAAAAAGGAAAGGAAAAAAAGAAAAATAATTTTAAAAATTGAACAACTTGTTCTTTTCCTGTGTGATTTAAAAAACCCAATCTTGGAGGACTAAGCAGCCTGCAGGCTTTTCGAGCATTCTGATCCCAGTGCACCCCAAGGTAACACATGCATTTCAGAATTGCAAGTCTTCAAGTTCATACAAGCAAGCCCGGCTCCTGTGTCTGTGCCTGTGTGCTGGGGTGGGGGCCGAGCCGCACCGCGGGGGGAAGAGAGGCAGGGAGAGACAGACACACACAGTCACGCAGGGATGGAAGGAGGAAAAACAGCAAAGTGGAGTGATCTCACAAAGTGCTCTAGATGGCAGAGCCTGCACGGCTTGTAAGACAAGCAATGTGCACACACCAGAAAAAAAAAAAAAATAAAAAAAAGGAGAGAGAAAAAAAAAAAGAGAAAAGATAGAGAGTGAAAAACCCGAAAGGACTAGCAGGCAGCTTCAGGAATTTCTTCTTACCTCTTCTGACGAAGCAACATACAGCAAGTGCTTTGTACTGCATGGGAATCCGTGCAGGCGCGACTCAGTTAGACCCCTCACCTCTGAAATAAACAAATATGTAGCATAGGAAAGGGAAGAAAACCAGAAACCAGATGAAACAAGGTTACAAAAAGAAGGTAATAAACAAGTAAGAGTGACAGGGAGGAGTCCTAAGTGGGCAGGAGACAAATAGTTGGCATAGAAAGAAAGAGGCATCCAAACTCCTGGTCCTAACAGAGATTGGCTCTCTAATTATGTGGCAAAGCACTGCCCTCTAAGCCATTGCATAATAATAGAAACCTAAGCTGTGTAGACACAGCCTGACATGCTAAATCCTCAGGAGCTACACTCAACATTTGTCAGTAGAAAGCCTGTCAGTCCTCTGGGGGCGGAGGAAGAGGAGGGAAGAGAGAAGAGGAGAGAAATTTTACTGCAAAATGCATAAGCTGCAGTTGCAAAGAACTCTCAGGTGGTGCTGATGCTTGAAATGTTATAGTGGAAGTCATATATATCTGTGTCAATGTAGGAAAAGATAGCTAAAAAACCATATGCGGTGCTTAGGGACACAGTTTAGTGGTGGATTTGGCAGTGCTGTGTTAACTGTTGGGTTTGATGATCTCAAAAGTCTTTTCTGACCAAAATTATTCAATTATTTTAATAGCACTGTCACTTCCATTCATTCTGTTTAATACTGGAAACAATTTTCTGTTGCTATGTTTTAGAAACTCAAATGACAAAGAGGAGAACATGTACATGGGTTGCCCATGTTAATGGTATTATTTCTAATACTGATGGCAAGATAGTAGTAGTAGCTCTCCCTTTGCACTGAACAGTATTGCAATGTCTAAATAAAACTTGAACTGAGGTAAAAGAACTCATGAAGATTGATCAGCCTTTCCCATTTACCAGTGGGTTCCTCTCTCCATCCCTCTTGACACAGAGACACTCATTTTCTCCTGCTCTCTTAGGTAAAGAAGCTCTAGACAGAGGCAGGGAAAAGATGAGTGCTGACTACAAAAGAGGAGGAAAAATCTATCTTGTTCAACTTACTACACACCTGTATCAACACATCAACAGAAAGAGTAAGTAACAATGCACATGGGAATGAATAGGGGGGAAAAACCCCAAAAACAAACAAACAAACAAACAAACAAAAAAAGCCTCACAAAAACAAACCAAGAAAGTAGTATCATTTTGCAGTGGAAATTTACCTGAAAAGAGTGGCCCTAGGTCACATCTATGGTCCATTTAATCCAGTGTCCTGTCTCTGGACAGTGATCAGCACTACACACCTCTGAGGAATCTGAATGAGTTTGTGCAGCCTGTGCTGGACAGCCAGGACTAACCTGTTCATGGGCAAAGCTTCTCCTTAATCCCTGTTCTTTAAAGATTAGTTAATGCACTGAGGCATGAGCAGTCTGCTTCTGCACATCCAGATTAAACATGTAAGGTCTGATTCTGAGGTCCTTTGTATTTGGTGTAAAGAACACTTCATTTAAGACACTTGAGATCTAAAGAGTAAAATCTTCTCATGCTTTGTAAACATCCCAGTGTGAAAAAAGGCCAAGAGTTCAGAAAGAGCTGTAGTATTTCTGCCTGAAGGGTAAAAAGTACATTTTTATAGCCTCATCTAGCCTAGTTACTCTCCTCATTTACTCTTTACTCCTGACGGAAACATCAGATACACTTCAAGAGGCTATCCAGTGCAGGCAGAAGAACCAGGTGACCCAAATCATATGCAGGTATCAAATTTGGCCCCTAGAAAGTCAGATCAGAATGAACTGAAAGGTATGAAGATATTTTTGTGAATGACTGCATAGAGGGGTTGTTTGGAGGGGCAGATTCTGCAGCAAACTTTAGATCCCTTCCTGTTACCAGTCTCACTCCTCTGACCCGTGCCTGCTGCATTCCCAGTGACTCTCTCTGTATCTCTAGGGTGCAAACTGCAGACATAGCACACACGGGATCCAGACTGTGGTTAAACACATGAGGAAGGACTGCACAGAGAGCAGTTGCCTATTTTTCAGCCTATTCAGCTCTCCTTGGCTCTATATGGAACAGTGCTGAAGGGCTCTTCTTGGGAGGAAAGCCAAGAGTTACCACAGTTATTAATCTAACTGGGCACTGAAGCAAGTGGCCTGGCCAAAGGAAGACTTGAGAAACTGAAAGCTGCCAAACTGGGTGTTAAAATACTAAGAAATTATTTCATTTATAGATGACTGAAACATGAACTTAGAAAGCTAACTTTGAATATAACTCCTGGGAATCCTGGGCCAAGCATACTGGCTAGAAAATCAAATCAAAGCTCTAATCATGTCAGTGCCTCATAAAATAAATGTCAGTGCATCACAGACAGAGAAGACATCTCTTAATGACATCAAGAATTAATAATAGACTCTGAGACTAGTGTTTCAGAGTCTGATTTGAAAGCAAAATATTGCTTGCAGTGACAGAAATCAGAGTACTCCGCCAGTGCACTCCAAAAATCTTCCAAAAACATTTCATCAGATACAGTTTTGACAGTGAAAATTCCCAATGAAAAATAAAAGATAATACAACCCTGGAAAAAAGTAAAATCATCCAAAAAAATGTCTACATGAGTTTGTGGTGTTGTGGGTCCCCAGTGTATTTTCCAGCTATCTGTGATGCCCTTTGGAATTTAATCAGAATTCCTTGGCATTTGGCCCTCAGCTTCTCCTCTTCACTAACCATCCCTGATATTTATATATTGCTTTTCTCCCAAGTAAGGAGCTTCTCAGTGAATCAACAGCTTTCTTTCTTGCTCCTCCTAGCAGATTACCACTTCTACTCATCTCTTTTGCTCAGACCTCTCCTCCCTCCAATCCTGCCCTACTTCCCAGTCAACCAACAGGAGTGTTTGAGATACATCTGCTGATATTTCCACTCCACAGAAATCCCATGCGACCCAAAGAGTCACAAGAGAAGTCTCATTCAGCCTAGTTTGTGATTATCTCACAGGCCCACAATGCTCACTCCTGAAAAGAGATGTCCAGGTTCAATTTTCCATTCTGACTTAGATCTAGAAAATGCATGAGACCAGGATTACAGATGGCCAACTTTTGCTCCGTGAATCTTGCTGAGCAGCTGAAGCTTTCAGTGATGCAGGAAACACTGTGCCCCAACAGAATGCATAATTTCTCTATGAAAAGAGACTCATAAAACTCATAAAATCCTTAAAAACCCATTCATACAAGTTTTCTTGAACAGTGTCAATCACTGAAAAGACCTAGCTTCACACAGAAATTTTGTGATGGAAACCCTCTCATTTGACGTACAGTGACAGATATAACACCAAAATCTAAGAAAACTGAACTAGGATAGAAGAGCAAGATGAAAATAAAATTGAGATGTTTTTGAGACTTTCAGGACAACTTCACCTGCTACGAACACCATTCTCCTTTCCTAATCTGGCAGAAAAACACTGAAGCCTTTGGCCATCTGATTGACAACACAATTTAGCATGTGCTTGTAGACACTGGTGATTCCCATTTCCTGCCCACACCCTTCCAAACCAAAGTTGTCAGCAGTGGTCCACATGACTGTTTAATCAATGGCTGCCAATCAATTACACTGGTTGAAAGACAGTCTAAAAAACCTTAGGTTTGTGGCCTTACTGATGAAAACAGTTGTCAGGAGCTGTACCCACCACCTTTCAAACATTGGAGGTTTGGGGAAAGATTGTATATTTCTTGGGTGTTGTACAGCTCAGCTCTTTACAAATCATTGAATATCTGTTTACACATGTATATGCCAGTACAAAGTCTCCTTCTCACATCCTCCACCCACACATCCCTCTACTTTTAAATGCAGCTCCAGCCAACAGACAAACTGAATGTGGTTTCTTTCAGTTTTTTGCATCTTAGCATTGGGGAACCCTTAATCCAAATTTCTAGACCGAGATGCCCAACAGAGACCAGGGGCTGTTTTACAGAGCAGTGAAAGGAAAAAGGGTTTTGAGGGTATTGATGAGACAAAAGCATCACAAAAGGTCCCTTTTGCAATAAAAAGCATGGACTAATATCAGAATGAAAATAGGAGTATAAACTTCCTTAAAATACTTCAACGACTCCACAACAATCTTTTATTGTCCATCTTGCAGCTAAATGCAGATGGGTTTCCAAATACCAAGAAAAGGTTTTTTCAGGTCATAGAAGAAATTATATATTCATAATCTACTTTATTCTAAGCATTCATTTCATCTGGAATAACCAGGATACTTGCACTAAACTTAAGAGGACCCACTGCAACTTTGTAGATGGTCTGAAAGAAAGTCAGAATAATATTTTTACCCCAGGGTTTTTATTCTTTCCAGGTTCTCCGTTTATAAGCAGCAAAATCCTTGTACTTCTCTTTTGCATAATCACATGTCCAGCTCAGTGAGTAAAATTTAATGCCCTTTGATTGATAGATTAAGACCAGAAGGGATCATTATGGCCATCTCATTTGACCTTCTGCATAACCTCAGCCTCAGAAATCCTCTCTGTGGCTCCTGCATCTATCATCATAATATTGGGTGATGTACAAATAGATATTTTATAAAGGCAGTCAATGATTAAATCTTGGGATGGTGTATTCAATCTCTACTCTCTTAATATGTTTAACTGCTGCTATTTTTCAAAAATGACCACAACTCATTCTGTTACTCAAAAGACTTTGGTATGTTATCAAAACTTCAAAGTGATAATCATGAATTACAGCTGAGCATCTCCTATTCAGAAAACTCAGAATTAGGAATAGCAGAAGTCTCTCCCAGCCAAGTGGACTGGTTTTAGTGGGGGGCAAATGAGTGCTATTTGAGACCAGTGTAATCTATTCACTCAACAAACAAATGAACAAGCAAACCAATCGACTTCTTATTTAGTGGGCATCTGTTTTAGCACAGTGTTCATCAGAATAGGAGACTGCCTTAGCAGTGCTTTGCCAAGTTCTCCTAATTTGATGAAAAATACAGCATTAACTTCCACAGTACACCTGGAGGCATCAGTACTGTGCCACCTGCCCAGGAGGAGCTCATCCTGGTGGGTTTGCAACCTCTGGCATTGATTCACTCTGCGCAGAAGGCTCCCAGTCACCACTGAAATCCAGAGGGGAAGCAGATGCCCAGTGAAATAAAGGCATGGCACAAGAGGAGTGTGAATATGAGTCTTCATTCAATCTTTTGGCCCTTTCCACACAGAATAAGAGATGCCAATGCTTTTCATTATTGAAAGAGGATATGTGCACTTGCCATGTAGCAGGAGGTCCCCTCTTTGGAGAGGATGCTGTTAGGCTGTGATAATCTGTTACAATTCCACAGGTTTTAGGAGCAATGTAAGGGAGGTCAGGCACTCCACTGCCTTGGCTGGGACTTGCTGCAGTGACTCCCCTGCCAATCTCATGTCTGCACCAGCTGAGTCATTTGTCTTCATGCCCTGTTACATCCTACAGATCTTAGTTTGCTTTCTAATTGTCATTTAAAAAACAGTTTGGAGGAAGAGAAAGTTGTTTGTCATTTTTTCACCTTTAAGGAGAGAGGAATAGTGAGAGACTGGGGACAAGTATCCCTCAGACAGGATTTGTCAACCAGGGGTAATGTTGTGAAACCAATCCTATGCTAATGATGTGAGAAGACTCTAGCATACAATGGACAAGAGTCCATATCTAGAACAAGGTGGGCTCCTTAAGCTGTTCAGGAACCATCCTAGTCTTTTCAAAATTGCTTGTCTCAGCCGTTGAACTGAATGATTAAATTTTGTATCTAAATTAAAAGCACATGGTGGAGGTGAGAATCTTTCTTGTTTTGTATTGAAACTACAGACATCACCATAAAGTGATGTTAGCAGTTTGCTAGTAACATTTGTTAACAATTGTCACATTATAGCATGGAGGTGTCAAAGGAATGAATCCATCAATAACTTCCCACCTTGCAAATTGTGGGGAGAATTCTTCCCAGCCACAGAGCACTTAGTTTCTGTGGTCACAATTGTCTGAAAGCTACTAAATTTGCCAAGGATGGGATCAAGCACTTAAAAGGAGCAATCCCAGACCTCTGAAATGAGTTAAGGTTGGAACAAAGGTCTTGCAATACACAGAGCAAAAGAAATAATACAAGGTGATATTTTTCTTAATGAAGCTTAAGCAAGCTTCATTAAGAAAATTATGCAAAAAGTGCAGTTTTTATTCCTAATATTACTTCAACAAAATGTTTTGGTTAGAAAAGAAGAAAAGCCACATCTGACTTGGAACTGAATATTATTAAAGTTTGATGCAGAAGGGAACAGGAAAGAGAAAGGGGTGTGAAAGCCTCAGAGGCAATGCAGTGTACGGTTTCTGCCTGCTCTGCGGGGCCCCAGCTTGGGGGAAGATGGGCTCCTTACTGCTCCCAAATTATTGCCCAGGTCTACCCTCTCTGATCCTACCTTCCTGAGACTGATGCCAATGAAGTGTGGATATGTAGAGAGGAGATTCATCAATTTTTTCCTGGCTGTTACCTGAGACCTGGGAAGCTGCTGAAGAACATGCATGAGTGAGGTTCCTGCTTCCATTTGAAAACCAGGTAGCCACATCTAAATAAAGGAGAAAGAGGAAATTTTGTGCAGAGTAGCAGTGTCAGGATAACGAGTGATTTGGATTCCTGTCTCAGCCTCTGTACCTATTTGAGTCTATCAGAGGAAAAAAAGGAATGAGAAAATTAGTCTCTCCATATCTTCTTAATTCTCGCTCCATAACTTCTTCGTTATTTGCTCCATAAAGTTAAGAGAAATCAAAGAGAAAAATTACAGCTGTCTTTTAAAAAGCATCAGTGGGTGCAAGAGCTAAGTCAAAGCATGTAAATTTAAATTGTGATCAGAAAGAGGCATAGCAGAACTGCTTGGCTATGAGGAGCAACAGGGTACAAAGAGTAATTTCAGAGGTTTCAGGTTATCTTCAGCATGGTACGAAGAAAGACAGCATTTTAAGAACAACCTAAGTAGAAAACATTTTGGCATGGTTTTCACTGTTCTCTGTGCTCTCTGCTTCCAAATGGAAATGGGACCTGACCTTCAGTGCTTAATACTTCAATACTTAATTTTTGTATTTCCTTATAAAATGTCAAATACCCATAGCTATGTCAAATTAAATGAGATTTCTGTGCTGCTATTTTTTTCAGCTCATTGGGTCCTCCTCAGATGATTCGTGTCCTACCATTACACGATCTACCTCAAGAGACTTTGACTTTATCTAAAATTATTCAACGCAAGCTCAGTTTCAGATTAGAATAAAAGAAAAATATGAATTTCAGAAGAACTTGGATACCAATCCACTGCTGTGTCTTTATCACAGTTGTATTAGAGGAGAAACAGAAAACGCCTTTGTGGTTACAGGCATAAGAAAGACATACAATAAGGCTTAGAATTTGGTTCACTACAGAGCAAGTAAATACTCCCTAGAAGTTAAAAGGAAATTATGAAAGAGCTACAGAAATCTCTAAGAAACCAGGCACATAAACGTACAAACCAGAATGAGCAATTCTTGCTTTCTTTTTGACAGCTTCCCTTATATCTGTACATAGGATTGAACATGAGGCCACCAGAGCAGAAGCTTGAAGCATTTCCATGTTTCTCTTGTACCTGGAAATCATTGTCTCTGTAACTGGGCATAAAATGGGATATTTAGAAGACATTGGCAATTATTGTACAGCTGGATGAAAAACTGTGGAGAGAGTAATGGTTTTCATAAGAATTAGGCAGCTAAAAATATCAAAAGTCGAAGATACTGAGAGGGAAGATATAGCTGGGCATTATAAAACGAAATTTAGTCATGTATAAGGCCTGTATAAGACCACAAATGTGGGTGTACATATATACACAGGGATGCATGCAAGTCCTGTGGCAGCTGTTCTGGAGAGCTGTCTCAGAGACTCTGGGGTCCATCAAAGGTTACAGTACTACACAGATGACCAAGCACAAATGGAATCTTACTTGCCTACAGAACTTACAAACTAGATGGGTTGTCAGACAATGACAAGTACAACTGGTGCTGATGTAGAGATTTGGGCCCTCTGATCATAATTTTGGTCTGAATAGTCTCCTCAGCAGCAGAGCCTTCTGAGCTTTGGGATGTCTGATGACCCCAGATCCCATGAGGGACTACTCCAGTCATCCCTGGAGTGCCCATTAAATTAATGGATATCTCTGTCATTGCACTTTACACTGCTGTGACTTAACTGGAAGTTTCTATTCCTGCCTAGGACCTGGCTACAGAAACACTTTCACCTTCTGCAAAGAGATGCCATCAAGCTGACACCATCCTGTTTTATTAAAGGATAAAGATGAGGGCTGAAGGCACCCCAAAGCATCCCTGTCTCTAGATTTCACATATGCTCCCATGCTAAAGCAATGTAGGAGTAGATGGTGCTGCAGGAAAGCAAGGCTACAAATCCCCCTCTGTGTTTACTCCCTTTGCGCTGCCCAACTTCTTTGCAACCCATCCTAAGAGTTCAATTCCTGGTTTTCAGATGAAAATAAAATGGAAATAGAGGTAGTTCTCTCACATCTCCCAGGGTTGCTGGGAAAAGACAGGGAACCTGGCAGAATTAATGCCAAAAAACCCCCAACAAAACCAACAAACAAAAAAAATTATACAGCCAAAAAAACCCCAAACAAATGTGGAGAGACAACAGGCACTAAACGCATGAAACAAGAAAATAGAGTATTAAAGGGATTATCACAAAGGGTTTTGAGACTTACATGTGTATAAGAACAGAGAATTTGAGTGAAAACAAGAGAGCAGAGAAAAAAATAAGAAAAGTAAAAGTGGGAACTCAAAAAGGCAATTGGTGAGGGAGCCAGAAGGAGCAGAAGGAATTTTTGGTCATCTTTTCCCTTTCTATTCTGGCAAAGTAAAATATGGGTTGCTGACATCAACACCATCAGGCAGGACAAACCATTTTGTGGGACATCACTGAAGTGTGCAAATTTTTTTGGAATACTTTCCCAGAATCTCATACTAGTGTATTAACCATGAGGGCTGTGAACCTGAGGTGGGTGCAACTAAACAAATAAACATAACAGAAACTCCCTCATTCACACCAGCTAATAGAGATGCTCACTACAATTGTAAAAGCCGGGAAACTGAAATGTTAATTTCTTTCATGCCAAAGGTTTCAAAACAAACACACTCTTTAGTTAGAAGATTGTATTTTATAGAACCCAAAACAATTACCCCTACAAAAATAATAAAAGCAAAGCCTTCCCTTGGTAATAAAATGGTCATGTTTTCTGAATGTCTGATGAGAATGTATTTAGGGAAGACTGATGTGCAATCACACACCTAATTATTTCTGTTCTCACGTGGTTTGTGTAAGTGCTTTTCCCTAATGTATGCAGGCAGAAGAAAGGGACGTTTATATATACACACACATATATATATATATGTTCTAATTTTGGCAGCACATTCCTTTCGATCAAACATACCATTGTTTAATGAGAGGAGAGAGGAGCAAAAATAGAGGCAGATATTAAAGAGAAGGCAGCATTCAGCACTAAGATCCAGGCTACAGCCCCTCCCTTCCCACACCTGCATTTTTTGGGGAGCTCAGTGCTGGCTCCAGGTCCAGCTCCCATCACTGGCTGCACAACAGTATGACACAGGCAGACGCCAAAAAGCAGCTGTGTCACTCTCAATTAATATTTCTGTCTGGGAACAAGATCTGTTCATTTACACAAGGACCATGGCTCAGCCATAGACAGCATCAAAAAAGACATAAGCCAGGGAATAAACAGCAAGAGCTACACCATGACTTGGCAGAAAATCTGGTCACGGGACATGAAACTCACTCTCAGTTTAAATAATTAACTAAGACTTCCACTCAATTCTTGGACTATCCGGATACTTAAATTGGAAATGCCTTTGTTGGTGCAGGTGTTTACTCTTATGCATCCACATGACATTTGAAGTCTTGCTTAGACAGGCCAAAAGTGAAATTATCCAATAGAAAACACTCCTATTCCTGGATAAAAGGGACACCCATGCAAAGCTGATGATTTAGGGAACTGATGTTACCACTGTCTGTAACAGGCAGATGCCAAAGCTGCTCAAGCCAGGCAAAAAAGCCCAATAAGCACTCAACTGCACTGTCAGGCATGCAAATGTCCATGCAACTTTGATCTGAGTTGTCAAACCATTGACATTTCACGGACCAAAGCCCTTCAAATCACACAGAAATGTACTTCACCTCCCTCAGTGGATTTTGGATCGGACTTTACTGAACACATAAAGCTGGACATTTACTTTGATGTTTGATAAATTTCCTTCTCTTTGAGGTGTGTATTTTAATAATTTAGCCAAATAGGCACATGTACTGCCACGTACATTCTTTTCATGCAGCAAGAAAGGACTCCTGGTGCTGAAAAGGAAACCATTTGCTCTGAACCTCATTTATCTACTCTCACACAGAGTACAGCTTTCCTCAGTGCAGTACAAGGGCTGAGACAGTTAACTACAAATCTAACTCAGCTAGAGACACAAGGTGCTTTCCAGAAAAAAAACCCAGCTTCACTCTCTAGTTTCCCCCAATTTATTAATTTAAAATTAATTTGTATCTTTTTCTGTCTGATTTTCAGCTGGACATATAGTCCTAATCTAAACTTGGCCACCTGTTTTTAATCCTGAAGTGAAATCAGTGGTTCCATCAAATCAGGTTTTGAAAACTATACAAGCAAGACCAAACCATGAGGTAAGAAAAATGATATTAATATTTCTTTACTTTCACTCAGAAAGGAGAAAGCAATCGGGGTAAAAATGCTACAGATGTTTGAGCTCTTCTCAGACGTACTTAGGCTGTCTGAACCTAAAAAATTTCAATGAAAATTAAAAATTTTTCAACTAGAGAGAGTTTCATATTGAAAATAGACCTCTTTTAAAATATTATTTCTTAGCATTGTCACAAGGTGTCCAAAAAAAAAAAACCTGTGAAAATTAAATTGACCAAATTAAATTTCATTTAACTGTGCACTTGCCAATTCTAGTTTAGTGCTAAATCTAAACACCTACATCAAGCTTCAAAGTAGCACTGAAAACTAAATCAAGATTCCAAGTTCAACTGAGATACATGGCAACTGTGCCATAATTCCAGCTGAATGCTTGTACACACAAGCTGCTGTCTCTGATGGCAGAAAAAAACCCCCACCTAATTGTGAAAATTGTTTAAGAAACACTGGAAGTACAAGTATATATTAACTTCAGAGTGTGAATGAGGGAAGTTCCTTTGGTGGGAAGCAATGAAACTGAAATTGAGATCAAATACAACATGTAGAAACAGTATTTCGTTTGTCATTGTCAAGCAGGTGTGGTGCATGTGCTTCAAAAATACCAATAAACATCTGATGATTAAGATTCAGGCTTCCCCTTTCTGCTATTAACTGAATCTGGCTGAGGTTTCAGAGAAACATGTATGACTGGATTAGATTTAAAAAGGCTTCATTTTTATAGATAGATCAATAAATAAATAAATAAATAAATATAGATAAAAGATAGATAATATAGATAGATAAATATAATATAGATAAAAGAAAGTGTAATACACATGCAACCTTTAAAAACTTTATCTAGTCCTCACCCATATCACTCTACATCAGCTCTGTGCACATCATGCAGCTTCTGCAGTAATGGCACTATTTCTTAAAACTGTTCTCAAAGGTATCTTAAAGAAAATCAGGCAGTTTGGAGTCATATATATATAATATTGAGTCTGAATGTACTGTTTATGTTAGAGAAAATGGTCCCAAAGGGAAGATCTATTCCAGTGAATTTGGATGTCCAGGTTGCAGAGCCCAGTTGTCAGATCCAGGAGGCCACTGCAAGTCGAAGTGCCCTCGAGAACCTGACACAAAGTCTTTATCAAAGGCAGGAAAAGGTGACATTGTTCAGTTCACATTCCCCCCTTGGAAACTGCTGTTGCTTATCACTTCAGCTGTGAAGTGACTGCACTTCAATGCAGCAGATGTATGAAACATGACAGAGTAAATTTGGGCAGGGTGTGCACAGAGCCTGTGTGCTGTGCTCCTCATGCAGGCTCCTGAAAGGAAACATTTTCATCTTTATCACTGCAGTCACTTGCAGCTTCTCTGGATGATGCCCTGATAAATACCCCATAGAGAAGTTCTGTACTGAATATGAGTGGGCAGGCTCTCTCCACCTCCAGCTTCTAAGTCCAATGAAACAAAAGAGAGTAAGATGAAAATTACTACATTTTAGGCCCCTAAACCACGGTAAAACACCATATGCAGCAGAACTGATACAATTCTACTATGCAAGACCTGAGCAGAGACAGGTCTAGGGAGCACGAGTCAACCGGAGGGCACCTACATAAATGTCTCGACCAGTGCTAAAGAGATGTAAAAATGCGGCAGCAAAGGTTTTGTGGTGTCCACTATGTCATTTCCTGTCTTTATAAAGAAGTGAATGACAGACCCCAACAAAGCCACTGTGGTAGTGAAGGTTCTGTGAAATAACTTTTTGGGTGTTCACTCTGTGGTGAGTGACTTGTTTCTCCTGTTTATTTTGTGAAATAAACGGAGCACTTCCTTGGATGGGGAAGAATAAAGGAGTCCAGGCCAAATGTGCATTTTTTACCTGTAAAGATGATTATAAGGAGATTAATAAATCTGAGTTTTCTTCACAAGTCTGCCTAGCTGTATCATAGAGATCTGCATCTTAGACCAGGGTTATAAAAAGAATAACCATCCCTTTCCTAAAGGTTCAATTCACCTCTCTGCAGAGATTCAGGACACTGACTCTCTATTACTTATGCCTATTCTTGATGTCTTAGAAAACCAGTGACCCTGTGCTAACTGTTTGCAAAAGGATGCACATCATGCTTGAAAGGTACGTACTACAGGGAATTTACCAATGTGCAACTGTCTCTTGAACTGCTCTCGTCAATTTTGCAAGGAGAATTGCAATTATATTAGCAAATTCTCTATATGGAGGATCTAGAATTTATTTGAAAAGTGTTTTCCTTTAAAAAAAAAGTTACTATGTTTCATTGTTTAAGAAGCAAAGAATGTCACACTTAAATCATGTTTCCATTACATTTTCTGAGACTGTACGAGTTTAGTAGGATCTAAAGAATATATTTTATTAGACCTTATATTCAAGTTTTGTTGTCATTCCCAATATACCTCTATTACATTGATGGAAAAAAATGTTCTCTATTGCCAAGTGTTGTGTGGTAGATGAAGTGTCTGTTCTATATGTAGAAGTAACTGAGAGCATTAAAAAGTATGGTTGCTGTTACAGTCAGCCTTACTTCAGGTCAGAGCAAGGAAAACTATTCACAGCAAGACCTCAGTTCATTTTTTTCCTCCCTTGAAGAACATATGTGCTGTAATAAATGACAAATTAAACCTTAATTAACTGAATGTTGCCTGCCTCCCACATAAAGGGTGCAAACACACTTTTTAACTCACTCCAGGGTGTCTTCTGGGGTGTTGGCAGAGGATTTTCTCACTCTGTTTTCTTTGCCATGATGGTTGAAAAAGTGGAGTCTCTTTGTTGGGCAGTGCCACAGGTCTGGGAAGATTAATAATTGATTAATGCCCAGTTTGTGAGACAGACAATTCAAAACTTAGCTTTGCATGAGAGGGGAGAAGGGAAGCATCATCCATCCCTGAAATGTGCTGGTGCCATGTAAGCATGATAGTCCCTTTAAAGGATCAGGCCAACTTCCTGACCATTTCAGTTTTAACTCGTTATAACAATGAGATGGCTGCCCAGAATGAGAGGTCAAAAGTTCTGTAAATTAGGTTGTGTGAGTGTTTGGCTTAAGGCAGCTGGGTAGCTTTAACTAGCTGTTGAGGATTGTGACCATGGTTGAAAAAGTCCTGGACTGAATTAATATCAAGTCCAACTTCTTTTCTGAGAGCAGCCAAACTCCTGCCCCCAGAAATTGACTTTCCATTTTAAAGTGACAAGCAGTCACTGCCCTTCTAGCTTGAAAAACTAGGGTTTGCAGTATACACCTTTCCAAAAACAGAGGAAAATAAAAGACAATAAACCAATTCCTTGACAGAGAAAACTGCTGATATAACATGGCGATTTCATGAGTCTCTGTTGACATTTCCTCAAATTTTAGAGGTCATATATTGGTAGAGCAGAAAATTTAAAGATGAAGGAAACATGCAATCTGAATTATGAAAAAACTAAACAAAACAAAAATGAAACAAAAAACAAACAAACAAAAACCACTTAAGGATAAGGAAAAACATATATTAAGTATAAGGGGAAAGAAATGTCTTAGGGAAATGGAGCTTAATAGATCTTTCCGTCCTACTTTTCATCTTTCCATCCTACTTTTTCCGTCTCCCTATTCTGTCCCAGATGACTTAGCCAATTGGTCAGTTAAATCCAACAGGTAGATAGAGGCCTTGGAAGTACAAAGAAAGTACTAATGCCACAAAAATCACTAACTGGGAGGAAGAGCCATTATTTTTGTCCTTGGATGAGAGTTAGTTAGCCAAGAAGTGCTACCACACTAAGTACAAACTTTTAGATGCCCTGTCACAGGAAAGACATTAACTGGAATTTGCTCCTCTCCAGGCATTCCAGTCAAACAATTCCCACACACAGCACTGACATATACAAGGATCTGCTGTGCACAGTGTGCACATAAGCTATTTTTCTCTGCTTTCTGGAAATATGCCTGTATATTATGAAAAGCTTCTCAGTAGGAAATATAAATCTATGCATTGTAAAGATGAATGAATAAGAAGAAAACCATCTGTTCAAGATGCAGGACCTTAGGCACAATTAGATATTTGATCTGAATCACCAAAACTCTGCTTCAGTTTGTGTGAAAGCAAATCAGGTGTGCACAAGTTGGGTTTGCTCAGATACTAAAGTGAAAAGAGCATAAAGTATGATTTAATAACCCTGGTAAGGAACATCTACAGAAATCAAAAAATCATGAATTTATAATGCATTTTTAACCAAGAGATACATGTTTGCTTTAAACATTTAACTAGAGCAACTTCCAGGCAAAAACTCTGAGGAAAACAGTGTATACCATGAGGACTGATATCCTGAAAATAATTATTTCTCTGTTTCTTATCAAAAGTCATGACATTTGCCTAAATACTGTCCTTTTTTTCTGTCATCTGAGTAGCAACTCTCACCTCAGAAGCACTGCAGTACTCAGAGAGACAAGTGAAACAACAACCCACATTTGCAGGCATAGTGGGTTTCTCCTTGGAGGAGAAGAGTGGATACAGCTTCACAGAAGTCAGTGAAGAGAGGAATGTGATACTGAATCACTGGGTGTCCCTCTTCATTCTTTCCTATTATATTTCTTTCCTATTATTTTTATGTTTAATAAGCATACATGAGAACTGTTGGTCTGTTTAGATTTCAGCATCAAGAGCAGAATTCATATGCAGGTCCTTGAGAACAATCATCACCTTAGAAGTTGAACAGGATGTTAATGGGCTTTAGGATTCAAAAGATCATAATGGAAGTTGAGCTCTGCCATTCCCCACCCCACACTTAGATGAGTGATTGCCCCCTAAAGCAGCCTACAGACTGCAGAAGACTCCAACCCATCAGTTGGACACCAACTCAGCAATGGACCCTACACTTCAAAGGCTACCAAGGACAAATAAATAAATCCATTACCATCATCAAAGAAAATGATAGCTGTGGAAGAAGAAATGAGTGTTGTCATAAAACTTCTTTTCAAATTGGCACAATATTGTCAGCTATTTGCTGGTTTTGGATGTGGCTTTGCTCTTCTCTCCATATAAAGCCCAGGATTTACCCGAGGAGACCTGATGGTGTGTCATGGAATCAGCGAATAGCAGGGAATCAATCTGCACAGACACAGACCAAGACCAAGGAGTGTCTGGTACAGTTGTGTCCACGGGGCACTTCAGATGCTCAGTATTACTCAGGTCAGCAGCAAACTGTCATAAGCAGTAAACTACAGAAATTGTGAGGCTTGAACAACAAGATAATTAAGAAAAATAATTGATGAGACAGGAAAAGAGCAAGACCGGATTTTGATTACTTGTCTTCATATATACCTGATTTCATTGAAGATCTGCCTGCTCATTGGAGTGGGCTTGGATTAGATGACCTTTAAAGGTCCCTTCCAACCCAAACTGTTCTATGATTCTCTGCTATGTGTATCAGAGGATCTGTCTTTGGGCAGGGGGGATATTTGCAGAGGGGGTACAAAATGAAGGGGCTCAATTTTCAGCACCTTCTTGTCACCATGTGTGAAAGAACCTCACTGTGTCGCACAGAGCTGGATACATAAATCTCATTCATATTTTTGGCAAGTAACCTGCACTGTGTTAAACCAGTCTGATGGTTTAGCCTGTAATTGAGAAGATTGCTGTGTAAAAACTTATTTTCTGTTCAGCTTTTACACAGTGGTGTTAGTCACAATTTATGTTTTTCTGTCAACAAACAGCCATTAATTTCTTGCAGTTACAGTCAATACCTGATGTCATTCTTCCCTCTTTATGTTTGTGCCTGACATTCCCTTATTCTATTCATGGTTTTTATGCTGCTTGTGCAGCAATTCAGAGGAACATTAAATCAAACAAAATATTAAAATATAAAATAACAAGAATTTTAAAACAGAAATGCGAAAATAAAACTGAGACAGAATTCTTTCATAAACTTTAAGAATAGGGGGAAAAAGAGCAGGTACCCGAAAATAATGTCTCTGCAAGAATCATGCACCTACCCAGCTGGCAGGTAGTGGGTCAGGTTCTTTCCAATGTGAATCTTCACATGGGGGTATCCTCCATTCAAGGAAATGTGCAGCTATTTCAGTTTTTCTGAGCCATTTAGTTAGGAGAAGTGTTTCTCTCACAGTGATGATGCAGAAACCACAAAACACTGGAAGAAGGATTTCCTCACTCTTCAGATTGATGGTTAGTCCAGCAAGTTCACTGAATAGTGAGAAATATTTGAAAATAATTGCTTATAGAAAAAAAATCAAGATCATTAATATGCAATTTGATTTTAAAAAAATCCCCCAAAGTTTTCTACTCCACTTCAAGCCATTTTAAATAACTTCTCCAAACACAAAATCTCATAATGGATATTCAAAACCTTTCAGGTGACATGTTTTTAGAAAAGTGAGCTTTTATTAAGTTTTGAAATAATTTTCCTCACTAATGAAAATGGTGCTGGGCAAGGAAAAGCTTTGGTATGACAAACTTGTGTGTGAGGTATGTACCCCAAGGATATTTTGGGGGAAGCTTGGCTGAAGGTAATATGAACTGAGAGAAAACAGAATGCTTAAAATTATATGAGGTCACAAAAACTTCAACACCTGACAACTTTATGAAAAGGGACTCGAAAAGCTTGGAAGTCTACTAAGAAGGAAAACAGTATGTCAAGAATTTAAATGAGAAATAAAATCAATCCACTGACAGAACTTTGGATTTCAAATGAACTGAACATTATGGGATTTATAAATAAAAAAAATAGAGGTTTGCATTCAGGACACTATTGAATACACAGCTACTGTTCAAATCTTAAACACTCTATCTGTAACTTTTGCATATTAATCTTTGTTACAAACCCACACAGTCTTGACTTACATTCTGTGACATAACTCGTTGCTTGGCTAAGGCACCCATTAAATAAATATGGAATTGTCACAAATAATAGCCTAGTGCTCTCTGCATTCTTACTTCTAACAAGCACATTCAACAACAACTTTAAAACTTTAATTGAGCAGAGAGTAGCTATATAAAGTTCTCCAAATAAATTTTGTTTTGTTTCTAAGCAAAACATTTCTAACTAAAAGTAAAATTAATAAGTGTTTCCAGTTTCCTTAATACTGGAGAGTTTCAGTTCTCTGGAAATTCTTTCTAGGATATAAATCACAATTTAGAAGCTTAAAAAAATAGTAAAAATTGGTACTTTCATTCAGAGTAATCTTTATAAAGTTTCTGCTCTTTCAATGAAATAATTTTTACATTTCATTGCTACTGTCAGACAGACACCTCTGCATTGAGGAGCAAAGGTTTGCTTTAATAAGGAAAAAATGTAGAAGGACACACATGGAATTAGTTGAGATGGCACAAGGTATCCTCAGTCAGCTCGAGCTCTGAAAACATGTTTATTCTTTATGGTTCTTTGTTTTACCTGTATCTATTCCACTTAAGCATCGTCTCTTTATAAAGAAACTTTCTATAGTAATATCTGGAGGAACAATGGAATCTATTTTTCTCTGAAATGTCTGATATAAGAAAGACTACAGCAAGAAATGAGCACTAAAAAGACAGAAATTACATGTTTATGTAACTGCTGGTTTTAATGCAAACCTCTTCAACACTGAGACAGTTTGAATTTTATTTAATTATTTGTTCATATTTTAATCCTACTTTTATTTGAAAGTCTGAATATAGCTGGCTGAGCTGTAAGATAAGCTGAGCCTGGAAATATATTTGAATGTCAGAATGTTTAATATTCTGCTGAAATTTCCATTTTCAACTTGCTTCTTTCTTTTCTGCCTCAAAACCTCTTGGTTTCTTGACTGCCATCCTTTCCTATGCCATCCAGGATTATGCTGGAGGCTGAGGGCAGAGAAGAACGAATGTGAATTTCCAAGGACCCAGGAAATCACCCAGCAGAGAAGAGGGATAGTTGCAGAGTGCAGGCAGCAAGGAGAAAAGAGCTCTCCAAAGACTGAGATGAGATGATGAGATTAGATATGAGATGCCATGGAGATCTGGATGTCCAGGACAGCCAGCAGGGGGATGGATGTGCTGAGAAGTACAGGGGAAAACTGGGAGCAGGAAAAGGTGCTCAGATACTGTAAAACACTGAGAATGATGTGAGAAAGAAGAAAAAAAGCTTCTCTCTATTCATAAAGAAGACACTTAATGGTCTGGTGATGGTTAGGCAGTGTGACATCAGCATTGCATGGAACTTGTGGGATTTTCCAAACAACCGACATTTCATACAAGAGTCCTGAAAAATATTGAAACAATTTTCTAAATCAAATGGAGATTTGAACAGTTTTTCCATCATTATTCCATTCAATGAATAAGTAACATTTGCAGAGAACTGGAGGGTCAGAGAGGTTATAGGATCTTACTACAAGTCTCATTGCAGTAGGTTCAAACAGTTCCAGACAGTCTCCAGACTTGTGCTGATGATCTCTGACACAGCAGTGAGTATGTGAGAGAAATCACTCTGCAGACACCAAGGTCAGTGCAGAAGAAGAGGAAGGAGGTACTCCAGGCCCTGGAGCAAAGATTCCCCTGCAGCCCCTGGTGAAAGGCTGATCCTGTGCAGCCTGTGGAAGTCCATGCAGGCTGTGGAGCAGGTGGGTGCCCAAAAGCAGATTGTGTCAACACGGGGAGCTCATGTTGGAGCAGTCTCCTGGCAGGGACCTGCAGACCCATGGAGACAGCAGCCCACATTAGAACCCACTGGTAGAACTTGTGATCCTGTCAGGGACCCATAGGGGAGCAGTTTGTGAAGAACAGTAGCCCATGAGAAGGATGGAGAAGTTTGTGGACAATGGTCTCCCATTGTCCCATGGTGGACCAGGGGAAGGACTCCTATCCCTGAGGAGAAAAGCAGCAGCAGAAACATGTGATGAAACTCACAGTAATGCCCATTCCCTGTCTCTCTGCACCACTGGGGGAAGAAGGTAGAGAACTGGAAATAAAGTTAAGCCTGGGAAGAAATGAGGGGTAGGAGAAGGTGTTTTTAACATTTATTTTACTTCTCATTATTACAAATCACAACCAGAGAATGTAAATTCAACTTACTTCTAGTAATCAAATCTCTTATGCCCATGGCTGTATTTGATGAGTCACCTCTCCCTATCTCTACTGCAAATTATAACCTTTTGTTATATTGTCTTTCCCCTGTCCAGTTGAGGAGGGGAGTAATAGAGTGGCTTTGGTGGGCACCTGTCATTCGGGCAGGGTCAAACCACCACACAGTCCTTCAGACTGAATGGAGAAAGGCGCAAATAGCTTTGCTTCAGACCACAAGTCTTTTGGCAGCTGACAGAGAAAATCTACTCTTGGCCATTGGCTCATATGCATCATGTAAAAACAGAATAGAAACTGTCTTGATTATGTTTATAGACAAATTCAATTAGGCTGTCTACATTTCTTCGTGTTGTTCTTCACAGGATTTAAAACAATGTTTGAAATTTTGACTTCTTGCTCCCCAGTCAGAGAGTAAATAACTGCTGATTCTAGAATTTCTCCATGGATGAACACTGCAGTCCTCCCAACTGTTCTACTCCACAGACCTCTCTGGGTGCTATTTGTTCCCAGCAAATACAGTTTTGGTAATATCTCCTGCAACAGAAGTGGTCTGTAGCTGAACGATGCCAGGACTGCTTGTAGGTGACATTCAGGAAATCAGGAAGAACAATCCGTGGAGTCACTGGAGAGAGCACACAGGGAAAGAGCTGCTCCCCTCCAGCAGGGCACTCACGTCTTCCACAATGGATTGAGCAGCATAAAGCAGGTGATCACAAGGCTGGGAAAGGACAATGGGAGATTCATAAAGGATGAAAAGTAAGGAAATTAATTAGCAATGTAATTTTAGAGAAGTCACAAGGTCAGCTGGTGAGACTTCATGCACACAATAATTAGCAGGAAGAACTGTAAATATTTCTCTGTTTTACCTTATCTCTTCTCATCTCTGTTACCTTTGTCCTACTATTCTGAGTTTCACTCAACACCCACAGAAACAGTCCAAATATGCTGCACTTATTGCAAAAGATGATAAAACAGGAAAAAAGATATACACATATGATGAAAAAAAAGTCTATTTCTCTGTCCCTACTGAGCCTCTACAACTGGAACTGGCTAACACACCTATAACCCTGTGGCCACTGTATGTGAACTTCTTCCAACTAAGCCAAACTAGCAGGCTTGGTTCACAAGCTATCTCTTTCAGAAACAGCACATGAGTCTCAGGACTTTCTAAAAACACTGTATTATTTTAAAGTATCTTCTCAAGAGAAGGAAGCAGTATTCCACTGCACTGAACATCCTTTTTAGGTTATATTGCGTGTGTTAGAAATTTCTCCTCAGCAACAAGGAGATGGCAACAGCCTAACTCCTCAAAAGTGGGTTTATCAGGTTGGGGCATTAAGCCCTTCCTACTAAATCATTCTACTTTTCAGGAGAAAACTGTGTGCACTGAAATGGAGTGTCAGAGTGGAACTACGAGTTAGCCCATTTCCCAGGGGAGTCCTGGGAGCCTGTCTGTTTTGTAGAGACTGCATGGGTTTGTTATCTAATAAACTTCTTCAAGAAGAAAGTGCAAAAGAAGATATTAGAGTTAGATGCAGTGTTAAATCGTCTTTCTTAGCTCACAATTGTAGACAGGCTGATGAGGGGCATCTAACCTTTGCACAAGGTCTGATTCTGCAGAGGTGCAGGAGGCCAGCTTGACAAACTGAGCACACACAGATTCAGCCAGAGAAGGAAAGCCACGGTAGGTTTTGTTGTGTGCAACGTCTGTCAAGTTATTCAGGACAGCCAAGAATAAAAGTGACACAAGAACATTGTGGGAATATGGCAAAGATTCATCCAACACTACATACACATGAAATTACACTCAGGCAAACCACTGTTTTAAAGTCATTGGCATTAAAGGTTGAATTCTCAGGAGTACCATATATTAAGGGGGAACTGTGCTCTTGCTATGAACCACCAGTACTTTACCTCCCAGGACAGAGGTGATGTTTGGTCAAACATCCCACAGGTATTTGAAAGGGTCAAGACAAATCCCAGTACTCTGCTGGTGGGCAGTTCACTGAAAACTTTGTCTCAAAGGCACTGTTTGGAGTAACCAAAATCCCATGCATACATATCTCCAGAATGAACAATTACACTGTGGAGAGTGGCCAGTTGGGGTGCACTCAAAAAGTTCAAAAATAAGGGTGATGCTTTTATAAAGCAACCACAGGAGTTTCAATAAGTACACTGAAGGGCAGCACTGAAGTGATCAGTGCCAGGTCTGGACAGACAGCAGAAAATGAAAATCACTAGGAGAGGCTCGGGGATTGGATAAAGCCAAATTTCTAGATCAAACCTTTAAGATCCCTCAGTTACAGAAAGAAAAGTAGAAATAGAAGATAAAAGAAATTTGGTTCAGCTCTACTCTTATAGAGGGTAATATCATGCATGAAAATTACTGAATGTGTAGGAAGACTCTTTAGTTGTATGGAAATTAAAAATGTGATGATAAACTCTTCAGAATGTAGATGGTTAAAGATATGACACATCATTTTCCATATCTCAATTTCCACAAAAAAATTGCTCAGTACTTATTTTGCTTTATCTATTTTATAATAAATGTAAAAAAGTGATTGTAAGTACTAAATGGGAAAAAACCATACAGTTTAGTTTCATAAGCCTATTACAGTTCTGTGAAGAAAAAATTTTGATGGCAAACAAAACATAAAAAACAAACAAACAAAAAAACCCAAGCTGATGGAAAACACACAGAATGAGACTAAGAGTTAAAATACAATTCTGGTTCAAGAACAAATGAATATAAGCCACTATACGTTTACTTTAAAATAAATTTATAAGTCTTATAACCAATGGAGATGTGATGATCTGGGATAATCTTCCAGTAAAAATAATCAGTGGGAGAATCTATCCCACTTTCAGTTGGAACACAGTAGGATTCTGAAAGAGTTGAAATGTTTTGATAACGGTAGCAAAATAATTTTCTTTGCCCAGGAAATCAGGTGGTTTCCCCTCCAATATTTTTATAGCCAAACTATCAGCCAGTGTTAAATGAAGAGAGGTGTCAGGCTCTTTGAGAGCAGCAGCAGGATATACATGCCACACAAGGAGCCACATCTCTGCTGCATTCCACTGTTGCAAACTTTTGGTGCTCCTGACACCCTAAGTGACCCATATACCTGTTGCCTAGGAGAGCATTGGTGCAGAGTTGGTCAGCACACTCAACCAACCCCTTTTGAAGCACAGGAGGGAGAAGGGACATAGCATTTCTCCTTCAAACTCATTTCCTTCAAAATTGAGGAATGAAGAAGAAAAAAACCCAAATAAATAAACCCCACAATTCCCATCTCCCTTCCATTTTGTGAGTTCTTCTGTTTTTCCTATCTGACTGTAAAAAAAAAATAAATCTGTTTTTCCAGTGAAGGCTTTAATTTCTAACAATGTTTTTACATTTAAAATTAGAAAAGTGTTTTATATTCTGGGAATTAAAGAAAGCAGAATGGCTGGCATTTATGGGCCAGTCTTCTGCACTCTGTAGCTTGGCATTAATTGTAAAGAATTCACACATACTGTGACAAACTGAAATTATCTCCAGGGTGTTCATCTGTCAAACAAGTTGATTCACATCTCATCTGTTTTCTGAATGAGATATGAAAATGAGTCTGCTACATTACCTCTGCTGTCAAAGGAGAGGATGGATTCAACCCCCTTTAAAGTGACAGTGAACTTTTTGCTGTCTCTGTCTGAAGAGTTTGACTTTATCTGCAGGGAATTAACCTTATCGCAAAGTATACAAGGAGATGCGTCCAAAAGATTTTCAAAGTTGGTCCTTTGGGCCTAAAGCAAAATTTCATTTAACTTTTAGCTCATATCTGCCTTCTTGAAGTTTTCTGATTCAATTGATTGTGAAAGATGTCTGATTGACAGCACTGTTTGGGGAGAGACAAGGTCCCAAAACACCTTAAGCACTTGTTTTAACCATGAGATTAGAATTCAGCAGATTACACAGAGAAGGAGGACAGAGATGCCAATGTTCTTGGCAGGGAGGAAAAGTTAGGAACCAGCTGTGACAGAGACCTCTTGAAAAAGTGAATAAAAAGCCATCACTGTCCAGCATGAGACTGAACTGATGAACTGAATACGAAGTAAACTCTATTTCTTTGCTCTATACCAAACCTTTACTCGGTCTGTATTTTTACATATTTTCTTATTCAGCTATCAAAGTTCCTGTCAGCTTATCATCCTCCTCCCAAAATCCCTAATGCCTTCCAGAAGCAATAAAGCATCCAGATCAGTTTAACACAAACTTGAACCTACTGCCATTTTCATTGTCCTCTGTCTGACATGCCACATTTTCTGTCCCCTCATTCTTTCCATCTCTTTCATGTTGCACATTCAGCTTGTGGTTCTGCAAACTGGGACTTATTGAGGCAGGGATCTCCATGTCTTCCTAAGATGCCACATTCATCTACAGCAGAACAAGTATGCAGAAAATAATTCCTCCAGCACTGAATTCACAGCAATAATTTTGTGAGGGTGCCTGTTGGGCAGAGATCTAAACCCTGCTGATGCTGGAGACAGAGAAAATAATTCTCTGCCTGAATATTCATAGACCTTCATGGTGGAGCTGCAGCCAGAGGCATGAGACCAGAGAACAGCACAGAGATTCCTATGCTAAAAGAGCCAGAAAGTGATAAACACACAGCCCAGTATGAATCAGGCAGCTTGAGTCAGTGTCTGTTCATTAAATATGTTTGCTTACTATTGAACCCTGTGACACCACTTTCTCTGTCTTTCCTGTCATAGGTGTACAATTAGGAGACAGAAAAAGAGAGCATGAGCATTTACTGAGACCAAAATGCATTTGGGAGACAGTTGTCTGGGTAACATCCCTGTTCCCTGAATTATTTTTGCATTTTTAATTTTTGTTCAGTAAAATAGGGAAATTCAGGACTCTTCGGGAGATCTTTTTTGCCTGCAATACACATCCACATCCCCATTTTACCATAAATTCATCAGCTCGGGTCTTAAGATCCTTCTCAATGAGTGAAGGACAATGGTGATTTCTGTGTCCAGTGTAGGAAAGGTGCTTTAGGTATGGCAGATCAGGCCCTTCCATGGCAAGGTCAGAAGAACATTGAAATTTTGAGATCTAAAAAGGCTTCAGTAGGAGACATATACTGAAAGATTCGGCTCTGGCAAAGTGGATGCAGATCTGAATCTGTGAAAGAACAGAGGGCTTGGCATCTTAGAAGCCTTAGTACTACAGACCAGCAGGCACTAAACAGGAGCTTTCTGGGCCACACTGCTGACCTTATGTGTCCAAGTCTTGCTCTTAATCTGAATCAATACTTTTTTCAGCAGTATTTAGGCAGCACTTCAGGATAGATGTCCTGAAATCATGAAATTTACTTTATAAAAAAATTATTTTGAAAAATGTACTGCAAGTACAACTATTATTGTACCCTCTTATTCTCCTTGCCGTTCCCCAGGCTTTCAAACAGCCAGGCAAACATACAGTCTTCGCAAGGCACCTGGAGGACATCTCCCCTTCTCAAGTATGCTACAATAATCTAATATTAATGTGACACAGGGGTTGCAAGAACAAAGTTAGGATCCAAGGCAATGTTCACTTAAAAGAAAAAAAAAACAAGGAAAAAAATGCAGACATTAAGCAAGACTTTCCTAAGAACCTGCTGCTGCATGATTTGCTGGTGAATAACAATAACAAGGTCCCAGTGGAGGATAGGCATCCTCAATTAGCAAGGTTACAGTCCTCAGTACCCACTCGCTTTTTCCAAAAGAAAGCCAGCAGCAGCTCTTCCCTCGGTAAATATCGAGTCAGGATCAAATCTGTTGCCATCATGGTGGCTCCTATATTATTTCCTGCTTTTAATTTTTGCTGCAGATGCAAAAAAAGATGTCTCAGATCTCTCGAACGAATTCAGCATTTACACATATCTATGGGACATCTGGTCTGCACAATGGTCCTTCTATTTCAGTATCTGATGCAGATCCATATCCCGAATCCATCTGTCAGACTCCACAGTCCAAGCATCAATGATTGCAGTCAGGTAAACTCCAGCCAAGAAAAATTATTAATGGATAGTATCCAATATGATAGGAATCTCCCTCTCCTCATATCAAGTCACTGATAAACGCTTGGAAGATTTCCTGAATTCAGAGAAATGACAGTAGTAACACTCAGCATGGAGAAGGAGATTAGCAACTGAAGAAAATCTCCATCATCCTGTAATGTTTTCATCTACTTTACTATTTCCAGACTAAAAGATTTAATCCACAGTAGAATCTGCCCTTAGAACATGGTTGGACTAGATGATCTTAGAGCTCTTTTCTAGCCTAAAAGATTTTACAGTTCTATGACATGTCATTTCAGAAACATACATTAGCCAATTTAACAGCTATTTTCCTAAAACCCAAAAAAACCCCAGCTTTAATTTCCTCATCTTGATTTTAAAACTGAGAAAATTTCTGTTACAAGCTGGGAAAGAAAAAAAAAAAA
>VWZU01005894.1:1158674-1289737 GCA_013397095.1 Sterrhoptilus dennistouni
AAAAAAAAGTAGAAACAATCCTTACAACCCTATCAAAGGAACATATCCATAGCCCTCAGGCCAAAATCCTTACTACCATTACAGTGTCAGCTTAACTTGAGAACAGCTCTGTGTTGTCCTGCATTCACACACAAGGATCAGCTCATCTGCTCCTTAGGAAGAGAGACCAGTTACACGATTTTACCTTTGAGGCAGAAAACAGACAATAAGGTGCATGGAAATGTTACCTTAAGGTGCAGGAATTGTGAGGTGGAATTTTCAAAAATTCTTAGTAGTTGTTTGAGTTTGCTTTCACTGAAAATATGATTTCAGTGGGAGAGGAACTGTATAAATTACTTCAATGATTTCAATGGGATGATTTCAATGGGAGAGGAACTGTAACCACATCAAAACCTCCAAAATTTTGTTCCCTCTGCAAATGCCCAGATTTCAATATTTATTTACAGGAACACTTTACTGTTAGTATCACAAGTTGTGCAGAGGTTGATTTAATATTTCCCCAGAAACAAGTTTTCTGAGAGTTTTGCTGCTGCTCTGCTTCCCTCGTTTCCCAGGGTGCTCCACCACACACAAAAACCACTGAGTTAAGGTCCTTACTTCAAATACAGGCTTCAAATGACACTTTATCATGTGTTTACCTAGTAGACAAGCCTTTGCCTGGAGGAACCTGTAGTTCCAAATACCCAGCCAAATTCTAATTAAACTGAAATATACCGCTTCCTTCCACAATAAGTCTCCTCTGCAGTAGATCTTTCCATGTGTCTGCTCTGGTTATACAAAAGATGCAGAAACACCCTAGTTGTCAGAGCACTCATCAATTAAAACCAGATTAAAATGCCAATGTTATACCAGAAAATGAAGGAACCACAACCGTTTAGGACCTTGGACTCTAAAATATTTAATTTTTTAAAAAACCAAGACAATATCTCTGCAGTAATGTTATATTACTATGTTTATTGTCCTATCTGCCTCTCCAGCAACTACTTTTCCTGTAACTATAGATCTCAAACTATTCACATTACCATGATGTGTAATGTTGAGCTGCAGGATAAAAACAATTTCCTTTATGAACTGAATACTTATGTTCATTTGGTAAATTCTTTCTCTGAAAACCTTATTCAGGTTGTAGTAATATAGCTGTAGTTCATGGGCATTCTAGAAAGATAAGATGGGTTGTGCATCATAAGTAATTAAACCTCTTGTTTAAAATCTCTACTATAAGTGGAAATAATGATACTGAATGTAATAGTGATTATGCTAGCTCTAGGTGGGGAAAAAGTGCAGAATTGGAAGTGTGAACATGCATCTGGAAGACCTGTATTCACTGAGGAATCCTTCCCTTGCTTATTGTGCATTGATAATTTAAGACTTTATTAAAAAGCATTTACTAGTCAATAAGCTTTTGTTTATTTGTTTAAAGAAAAGTATCCTAAAACTGAAAACTAACTGTAATTAACCTTGTACCATAAATCTGATCAAACACATAACTGAGAATAATAGCACAGCTCAGTCCCTTAAGAACCATTTGCTATACTGGAATACTGACAGTGGAATATACAGAAAATGTTTAACTGCTCCTAATCTGAAGAGATACTTAAACAGCAAAAGAGATAATTGTACCCTATAATCTCAAAATGCCAATCTCTATATCAGTGCACATCCCAGTTCTCTGCATTCAACCCTAAATATCAGAAATCTGCATTTTCTTCACATGACTGCAGAGTATAGGATATAATAGATATTTACAGTGAGGCTTGAATATAGAAACTGTAGACACCATTTCCATTCAATATGAAAATAAGTTCAAGGTAATGAACCCATTTCTGTAATGATCATGTGTATAAAAATCTCCTCTGTAAAACTAGCAATGCACAAAAACTGTGGGCTGCCATAACAAGATTGTCAGAAAGTTTCAGACACAGAGCTAAAATACAATGCAATGTGAAAAACTGACTGCAGCAAATGAATCTGATATAGAGGTTGCCATAGGGCTTTCTCGGTGCTTTAAAAAGCTCCTTCAAGTCCAGTGTCAAGAGAAGATGGGAAGAGCAGGACTTGTTTCCTCCTGGGAAAGAGCTTAAGGACAGAGCCCGGGGCAAAACTTGAACTCTCCCAGAGTGGCTCCCGTCCAAGCTGTGCTGCTCTGCTCACACCAAGCCCCTAAACTGCCAGGTACTTGCCCCAGGGTGACAGAAGGTGGGTACAGCAGAGGCAAGGACAGAAGAGCTCTTTCTGCATTTAGGGCCCAGCTGACAGCACTGAACTTAAGGAACAGTGGAAGTATTTTCCTAAGGTAACAAATTGCCACACGGGTCAATACCATGCTAAACAAAATTAAGGAGCTGAGTAATGTAAAACCCAAGAGATTTGTTTTTAATGTTTTTGGTCTAATGACACATTAAGCACAGCAATGAACAGTATGGATAGGCACATCTCTAATTCAGATCATTGACAGCAAAGTAAAGAGGTATCAAAAAATTATATTTAGTAAAGCATGCCAGAAGATTTAGAAAGCAAGTACTGTCACCAGGGCTATAACTTGACATTTTCCTGTGTAATACACATTAATAAGGAACAATGGGCCGGAGCTTTTGCTAACAGTTTAAAGAACTGAAAAAAAAAAGTTTTTCTATAACGAGAGTTTTAGGTTATTATGTGTGTCAACACAGAGTAGGCTTACCTCTTACAATTAAGGTCAAATGCATGTACAGCTTTATTCATGCTGCCTTATTTCTGAGCAAACACATACAGCAAGGAAATCCAACCCTAGGCCATTAGGTGGGGTGTGTTTGGAAGCAGAATTTGCAAAATGTGGCTTCTGTCCTACACATCTTATAATTCCTATGTTGCAAAATATATAGAAATGTTTTACAAATATTTCAGTAGAGCACAGCCATACTTAATTCTATAAATAATTTAAGGATCTAGTTCTTCTGACTGAACTATTCCATGCAATTAATATCACATGACAAAATCATTTTTTCATGAGGGTGCAATTTAAAAAGCTACACCAAGAAAAAATACTAGTTCACACAAACAAAGGATTAAGAATTAAGATAATGAGAGATTTCATTAATAACCAAGGCCTACAATATATACCAGAATTAAAACTGTTACTTTTGAATTCTTACCTGCAAGGGTAGGATAGGGGAACAGGATTATACTCTATGTACCAGATAGAAACATGGATAAAAATCATACAGGCATAGAGCCACACAATCCCATCATCATGCAACAGATTAGTGATCACAAGAAATGCAGGTTCAGGCTTTTTTTCTCTGTGCAGGGAGAAATAATTTTCATACTGCTGTGTCTATTTTTGGATGCTTAATTTATGGTGTGTAGCACAAAACCCCTGTTTCTGCTCAGTCTTTGGATAAGACTTCTGAAGAAACATGTTTGTGAAGAGAAAATCAGGTTCTGGAAAGATTAACATCATTCAGCAACTTTTGAGCAGATAATTCCCTCACCTCAATCAATGATTGGCACTCTTCCTGCAAATGTTGAATGCTGAAAAATCCCTTGTGGCCATTAGCACACTTCCAAGGGGCCAAGAAACACTTCTAAATAAAACATCTACCACAGGAGAGGAGCACGCAGTTTCTAGATAAATAGCACATGGTAGATGATAAATAGTAATTGATTGCTTATTTCCATCATGTCACCACTTGCAAATGTGAAACTCAGTAATGTAGTTGTTCACTGTTTTGAATATAGCTGCTCATGACTAGGTACCACAAAGTAAATCTGCTTTTGTTTGCTATGTACAGCACTACTGATTCTAATTTTCAGTTTCATGAAGTGTGCTACTGATTTACTGGAACATATAATATGTTTCAGAGAGGTTTAATCCAACTCGTAATAATATCTAAAAGCAATTTTACTTGACTGTGGAAATACCACTTCAGAAACTATTTTTCACTGAAGTCTTCTATTCTTTCTTCCCTTTTTGATCCCCAAAAGCAGAAAAGGTTAATGACAGCAACTTTGGTAGTTGATCATTTTCCTTTTCTTAAAGTAGGATCTGTGGAAATGATTCAGCTGCAATTACTGTCTCTCTTCTGAGCCCTGTCTGCAGAACAGTTTTAGATTTTATCTCACAAAAAGCATGAAATATCTAAGTAGTTCTTGGGTCAGGAACTGGACCAGAAATCAAACTTCCTCTACTGCCCACTAGTCCACAGTTACTCGACTTCATGTACTGTCACAGCCAGTGAAGCACAATGAGCAAGGAGGAGTGGAGCAAATCTCTGAAAAATAAGGGCAGTCATTAGCAGATACAGGGGAAGTAGGAAGCTTGTGTAAGAGCTATCTCAAATCAAACAAAAATTTGAGCAGACTCCTGTTTCCTAGGCAAAAAGCTTCACCAGTGATTGATAATACATGAGAAAGGCAGACACTGGCACCTTGTCCAGAATTTGTATTTTAGATAAGAATCCTCTGAAATAACTTTGTCGAGCTTTTCACTTTGGGGACATTCAAATGGACAGTAATGCCTTAACTCCAGAGCAGAAAGAGAAAGCAAGAGCTGACTAAGCACCAACCAGGACATTTTTCAATGCTATGGCCTTTCCTGGTCTCACTCAAACCCTTTCCTCCCACAGCAACAGAGACTCCAGGACAGATCCCACCAGTCATTGCTGAGTTCAGTTTGTAGGCATTAAGTCTGTCACTGGTTCCACTACTCACAGACCCCTGGCAAAACTCACCTCTCAGGCTGCAGGTCGCAGTGTAGACACTGAGAATTCAATTGCTGTCATGCTACAAGGACCCTCAAAAAAAACCCTATTCATCCTCATCTGAGAAAGCATGGACACAGCTGTCCCTCCAGTATTGTTGCAGAGTGGAGGTTACAGAGGTGTAATAGTAGCCACATAAAACTTGAAAGGGTTTATTAGCATTAGAGTTCGCATGGAAAAAGCATTGAGCTGCATCATCTTTTGACCTGTGGTATTCTAGCAATGATTTATGGTCTGAAAGATTTTTCACTGTGGAGTTAAAGTGTATTTCATGCTTAGAATGGCCAGGGTGGTTTTTTGCTTTGGGCCTTCAGTGTACTTGCAGGAAATGAGCAAGAAATAGGACAGGGAACAGAGGAAAAATAAACCACAGATCTTCACAACTAAGGGGTCTATAAATGTACTTATGACACAGGTGAAAAAAAAAAGGCTGTATGTGAGCACATCGATCAGTTTGGTCTGTTGGTTCAACTCTTTCTTCAGATAAATCCAAAGTAGCTAAAAGGCACCAAATTAAAAAAGCAGAGGCTGTTAATTGTCTGAAGTAATACCATATGAATAGCTGTAGTGTGCACCTCCTTCATGCTGCCTAATCCTGCTTGCTGACAAGTTAAGCATACAAGATGGGGAATATTTGGGGAGAGACAGGGCTCACATGAGCAGAATCTCAGTAGGTGTAAATCTGTACTGTTCCTTTCAAACTAAAGAAAGTGCTATGCTGATTTTGATGAAAAGTATCATGAAACAGAAAATTATATTGAAATTTTCAGGGTTTGGAATGTGCTCTTAAACACTCATCCACTGTTCTGTTGATGGCTGCTCTCTTGGAATACATTTTTCCTTTAGCCTTAGAGGCAAGGAAGAGTCCAAATTGCCTTTCCATCTAACAGCTCCTTAGGAGGTGTTGAAACAGGAAACTACACAAATAAGGAAATAAGCTGCAGCTTTTCTCCATTAGGCACAAGATTTGGACTAATTCTATTCCCAGTCCTGACAGGGAATAGAAGATTGCACCTCAGTTAAGGAGTCTGATCTCTTTGTCTAAAACATGAAGAATCACCAGATAAGCTCAGCTCCCTGACAGTGTAAAGTACTTACCACTGTGGAAAGAAGAATAAGAGAAGAGACAAAGAACACACAGAGCATTTCAAAGAAATACCTTTCTAAAGGAACTGTTCTGTAAGCATGTTATAAATAGAGGGGGGAAAAAAATACAGCGGACAGGGAAATAAATGCCATGAGACACAGTTCTGGGATATGCTCAATGTCTCCAGGTCATTTCCCAGTGCATATCCCTATCAGTTGTGTAGCAATTTGCTGCTATTTCTTTGTCCTATGGTATCCTCCAAAAAGGCTCATATGAAAATCTATAGTTCTTACAGAGTGCCTAGTTCAAAGGAAGAGTCTGTCCCGTTTAGTGCCCCAATTCTGTACAAAAGAAATAGAGAAAAGTCTTGACTACAACTGCTGTAGCGAGAGATGTATGTTGCCATTTCTTAGAATTTAATGACCTTCCAGGTCAGTGCTTGTAAAAGAACATGGCAAACTTCTGTTTTAAATCTTCTACCTGATAATTTTGTCAGGTTTCCTCTGCTTCTTCAGCTGTGAGTATGGAACTTTTACTCATTATTTCTCATATTTTCCCTGTCATTTGTGATTATGTAGGCCTATATTCCAGTTACTTCTTTCGTGACCTAAGGACCCTTTTACAACCTAATTTATGTTATGCAGTATTCAAAACGTGGGAAGAGAGTTACAGCGCAATGAAATAATAGAATGCATCACAGAATAATGATGTATCCTGTTTTATTCTCTATTCCCTTCCCAATCACTCTCATCTTTTTAGTTGTCTTTCCAACTCATGTTGGATATTAAGACATTTGTAGCATACTTTTGCAGATGTCCTGTATTTGTTTTCTAGTTTCGTATAACTGAGGACATGGAATTATCTCCAGCCTCAGTCTTCTTACTCACTTTTACTTCCAACACCTTTTTAATGCATTCATTATTTAAAACAAAACCAAAATTATCCCATTAATAATGTATCACTGTTAATTTCTTTGCAGAAACTGCCTATGAATTTGTTGAGTAGTGAGGATCCAAGCACTTCCAAAGATCCTAATGGATGATGTTAAAAACTCCTCTCAGGTGTAAAACTTGACCACTTTTTAGCCACATAAGTCGTGGCTGACCAGATCACCCTCTGCTCTGACACCTTCTGAGAACTAAAATATATGCCTGTAAGACATGGCCTCCATATATAATATATAAGGCAGTTATTTCCCAGTATATCATATTCATTCATATATGTGCTATGTTAGCAGTTACAACCTGTACGTAAGGCAAAAAATCATCAACTTAGATCAGACCCACAGCCCTTTTTAAAAAAAGAATTCTATTTCCTATATATCCTGTCCTCAGATAACAGAGCAAATTTGAATTATAAACTATGTAAGGCCACTGACAATTGGGTATCACTAATACTAGGGTATTACTTAAAAACAAGTCCAGAAAGGAAAATAATCTTACACTATAGCACCTTTTTTTCTTTTTTCTTTTGGAGACAGTCTTACAACGGCCATACCTGTCATATACTCTCACTAAATTACTCATGGAATGAAGCACACTTTATCCTGAATGAGATAATCATAACCTTGGCTTTAATACCAGACATTTTTATGCTCGTGGTTTTATAATAGCAGGAACAACAACCACTTCCTTGTGATTTTCTGAACTTTTCTTTGACCCAGTTTATTACCCGGACTTTCTCTTTAGGAAAAGGTAACAAACTTGAGGTGTCTATCTGACGCTCAAACTCAACAGTCCTTGCTCATACTGGCAAGAAGAGAGATTCAAAGTGTCTTTCACTGAAGTACACATGGAGTCCAATAAATTTACATATGGAAAGAAAACCATGTGAACGTACTGTTTGTCACTGAAAAGCTGAGGTATAGAACAGTACATAGAGGCAAATTTACAGTACCCAGCAATTAAGAGAAGAGCTTATTAAGACCTATTATTCCTCCCTCCACAATTTCTCATGGCTTTTGCTCTGCTTCAGGGAAGTCACATCACAGACACTAAGCATCACCAAATGTTTTCCACACCCAAAGATGTACTTTAAAGGCACAAATTATGATTAGGCAACAGTTTCCCATAGAAATTGAATGAGATTTGGTACTCTCTTTCCCTGCTTACTTTTAAAACTTCACATTGAATATGTGTCCATGAAAAAAGATACATCACCCTAAGGCCTTGATTTACCTCATTCCTAGTGCTGAAATTCAATTAGAGAATACATCTCAGTGCAAAAGACACATCAATCTCAGAAATTTTTCCAGTTTTGTGAAAACCAGTGCTTTGCCAGCATATATTCTATTTATTGAATTGTATACATGGTTGTATTTTATGATTCAGCAACACTTCTTTCCAGCTTCATAAATGACAATAGGGAAGTACCTTTCCTTCTGAGAGGACACAAAATGCCAGATAACATAGGGCATATTTGCCATTTTATACTGAAACACAAAGACCCTGCAGAGAAAAGCAGGCATCACTTCTTGGCTCTTGTTTGCAAAGAGTAGCAGAGCCTGAAACGATGATTAGTTCTTTCCTGTAACACTAGCTGGTATAGAAACTTTTCCTTTAAAAATAAACCATACTGTTCTCCCTATATATTCCAAGTAAGCATGGAGCATGTGGGAAAAACACCCCCACACCCAACACTGACAAGGAAAGCTGTGTTATTTTGCAGTCTCTTGTATGACAAGAATTAATGTTATGACTTCGGTAGCATGTCCCAATAATCAATACTATCTTTACACACTAAAAAATAACTTCTTTTCCTTGCCATTCTTTGCTCATCCCCCTTTTCACTATTTTTGTTGCCCCCAATAGTCTTGCCTTTCCAGAGTCAAGACAGTAATACCAGAAACTACACAGCAGCAATAACAGAGAAGTTCACCATTCACAATCTCACAAAATTATTTTAGCCAGCAGGATTTTTTTAGTAACAAATAGCACTGGGCATTTCAATATCCTTACAATATTAAGAAGCAGGAGATTTAAACTACCTGCTTGACAAGGACATTTTCTTTCATGGTTTATGAGGTGAATAACTAAAATTTTAAGTACATATTATAGGTGAAATTAACTGGATCAGCCAATAGATATGCCATCGATACAAGTGCAGGCCACATAAGTGACTGAGCAATTCCTTGGTGTAATAACTTGCTGGCACAGTGAGGAAACCTGTCACATGGGGCAGAAATCCCAGGAGAGCAGAGGATCCCAGGCTGCTGGTGATGGGGGCAGTTTGCTGCTGACCCTCTTTGCTGCAGCAGCACCACCTAAGCACCTAAGTCAGACTCTGGCAGGCTGATCCCAAGCCTTTGGCAACCCCATCTAGCAATGGAGGGGACTTTGTTACTCACCAGGTGAGTTCTGTAAAGAAAGGCAACCCCTGCAGGTGATTGAGCTGTGCTCACTAGTCCTGAGTGTGACCATGCAGATGTGGCATCCCAAAGAAGGATGACACCTGGACAAGCAGCTCTTTAAAATTGGTTATGATTCTGTTCATCCAGTTCTGTTAATATCTTATTTTCTTACTCTTTTGGGGTTTTAAAGGACATTCAGGATTCCTCCAGTGGTGTCTCTTGAACCATTTCATTCTTCATTAGAGAAATATTTTATCCTATCAGAACTGATAAAAATTTCCATGCATTGTAATCTAGAAATTCACTTACTGTAGAGAGGGTTTGCACAAGGAGAAAAGCAGCTTTGATGTCAGTCAGTAATTTTTAAACTAATCTCTCTTTCTACATCAAGCATTACTGTTTAGCTGCTGTTGCTGTCCTGCTGATCTCTTTGGCAAGTTCTGTCTGTGTCTGTTGACCTGCAACTTATGAATCATGTTAAGCACAAGAGAGGTGTTAAGGCATCTGTGGAGTGAAGAATAGATGACAATAAAGTGTGGGAAACTAGTGAAAGCAATCAATATTTGTCAGTCCAATAATGGTGCCCTTCTACAGTCTCACTCCATTTGCCCAATATGACACTGTGGATGTAAAAGTATGGAGACAGTCCAGTACGTATGTTCCTTTAGCAGCCCACCATTGGCCATGCAATAAGGTACTTTTGTCATTTACTTAATCCCATCTTGCACAACAGACACAGAAATGCACATTCATGAAGCTACATTTGGCAAAAATCAGCCAGGAAACCAAGATTTTGCTGAAAGGAGAATCCCTGTATTTATCTTACATTCTTTTATTTGTAAATTTGCTGGCATGCAACTCCTGCCAGTAAAAACTACACTTTAGGTTAACAGTAGAAAGTGGTGTTAAATCAAAGTCTTTCTTTCCAGAACCACCTTCTAAACATCTTTATTTTTTTAAAAAAATATGTCATTTCTCTTTGCCGTTGACAGGAATAACACTTTGAATAGAAGTACTGTATGCTCCCATAACAAAACAATTACATTTTGACTGATCTCCAATTCCTTGAATACAGACTTTTAAAACCAGTATCTTGATGCTACCCTCAGACATGTTGATTTCATTATCTAGATATGGCATAATCCTGTGCAATGAAGTCAGGATCCATTCTCTTTTAATGGACACAATGTTCCTGAGAAAGGAAGGTAATTTTCAAATATTTGTGTGGCACCTACATGATCAAAATATTTTCAATTACAACTGGGGTCTTTCTCATATTTCTGAAATTCTGAAATTGGCTGACCTGCTTGAGTGGTGAGAGTTTTTAGTTGTTTTGGGTTACTTTCTCCTTTGAAATCTATACATAAACAAACAGCTTAAGTGTAAATTTGTCCCTGTGGAAACAGAACAAAGAGCTATTGGTGACAGGCAGACAAATCTATTTTCTTTGTGAGCTCTTTATTGGCTTGTGAAAATTTGTTTGAGCAGCATATTCTCCATTGTAACATTCAGATTTGTAAGCTCCGGTGTCCACAAAAATTGCATGCCCCAGAATTTAAACAGGGAATGTTTTAAGAAAAGAAGTTTAGGTGTGATAAAAACAATTAGCTATTGCAGAGGTACAGGAGGGATTATGATTTCAGCAGCTAAGGTTGAAAATCCAAAGGGGATTTATTCCAAAACCCAACTGATACAACCCCATTGGTGGCAATGAAATGAGTAATATTTTAATGATCACGGGAAAGGCATCAAATCAGGACTGATCTACAGCTGGGTGACAGCTGAGGCTGAATGGGCTTTGCAGATTGGACCAGCAGACTAGTTGGGAACTAAGGACTGCCACTGCAAAGGTTGTTGTGGGCTCACAGCACTACACTGACACTTCAGCTGGTCTAAAGAAGGCTGCTCAGATCTGAAGAGCTGAGGCAAAGCAACAGATGCTGATGGCCTACTCTTACATACAACTGAGACAGCACGTTAGGACTGAGATTACTTAGCAAAACTTTCATGACACCTGTCCACATGATACCTGGCTCTAATGCTGCTATTAACTACTCAGAGGCAGAAGCAGTATATTTCCTGAACAGACGAGACAGAAATCCTTACACAATCCTGGCTTCTGTTTTTAGCAATAGTTGTGAGGTTGCAGCTCTTTTCAAGCAAAGCTTTTCCATTTTGGGAGAAATATTACTGCAGCAGAATCAACTTTCTCTGGCTTTGATGCAAGAGACCCTCTTAGTTCAGTCTCAAAGTTCTGTGGAACTCAGGCAAATATAAGTGGTAAGACATTTTCTGTAGTGAAGCAGACACTAAAATATAAGGATAGAGAATGAAAGAAAAAATAGTGTGTTGATAATGAGAAGCATTCAAAGTGATCCTTATGCATATCTGTGACATCTCAGAAGAGACACTTCAAGCCTCCTCTGCAGGTGATCATCAGCAAGCACAATGATGCTTTGTACATGGCATGCTGAAGGTCACCTTAGGTTTACATACACGATCTCAAGTTCCCCCATAGTGTCATCTAGAGAAGTTGTTTTTACTTACTCATCTGAAAGAAAAAACACCTTTTCCTCTGAAGATACAATATAGAAGTGGTAGTGGTACAATAGAGGGACTAAGTGCTTACCATTTGTAGGATCCTGCTAAAATAGTTCAGATAAGAGAGAGAGGAAAATTAATCAAACTAGGTATGAACAGATCATAACTGCAGTTGATCAGATAAATCTCCATCATTTGTTATTCCATCAACCAGACATAATTTGTAAATGTGGACATGTTCTAAGGCAAAGCACAGACGAAAATAAGCAGTCAATGAGGTGTATGTAACTAAAATGCAACTTAAACTGTAATGACACTTTAAATCATCTCCAACATGGGCATTACTAATTTAAAACATGGTTTGAAAGTGTTGAAGCCAGAAAACAGTAAATAAATTTCCTTGAACACCCTAGGATGTTCAAGACCTAGGATACAGGATCTCTTGACGAAGTCCAAATTCCAGACCCCTAACTACTGTGACCTCTGGATTTCAAGAGCCATTTGAAGGTGTCTTGTAGTGTCTGTGTCCAAGTTGGCTTTGCCAGAGAAAGCAGTGAGATAGCTTGTACTGGGTGGATAAACCAGATGATCCACAAGGTTATGCTATGTTATGTTGTGTATGTTATATGTTATGTTATGTTACGTTTTTTTCTGTGTTGATAGTACCTACTAAGTTCATGCCACACATGTGTAGGAAGGGAAGTTATTAAGTCTGGAGAAGCAAGAGTAAGCATCCAGGTCCATGTCTCCCCAGCTGCCACATAGGCCCCCAGGGAGCACCACAAGGGGATCAGCACATGCAGTCATAGTCAAATACCCAACTGTGGGAGCTGAAGAACAGTTCTTCTTGATCATATTTTCACTGTTTCACTTTGTTCCTTCATATGCTCTGGTCTTCTCCAGAATAGGAATTATCACATGACTACAAGAAAAGGCAATTTGACTATTAATTCCATCTTGTCAAAACCAGAATCTGCCAGCTCTTGTAGGCATTACAATAAATTGTACAGGCACCCTGTACAATTTATTACCATGGCACCACCTGAAGGATTACAGGATGCCAACTGTCATGGCTCATTATGCAGCATCTAACTCAGCACATAAAGACTTCCTGCAATGTTCCTGAAAGCTAGGGGAGATAACAGTAACTTTAAAAAGCACATGTCTATGAGATGTTGCTCTTTGTTTAATATACAGTTGACAGTCAAATATATTCTATTTTAAGCATCCAGTCCCAAAGGAAATAAAACTGCAAATATTTTTCACAAAGCATTGTCAAAAAGCTCCAGTTTTCACCTGTAGGGTCAGGAATCATTGGCAGTCAGGATTCTTAGTAGCTCTGGTGAGCACAAGAATTTCCAGAAGTGTTCAATCCAATGCTTAGGATTTCCTAATTTAAAACAAAAAGCTAAAAATGGACCCATAATATTGCAAAAGAACCTGCTAATTTTCTGCTTTAGGACCTAACACGAGTGAACGATTTTGATGTAAAACCCCTGGAAAAAGTGGTCTTTAGAAAAATCAAGTGATATAGTTACTGGGGCACCCTGAGTCATACTTGAGCAGGAGATATATTGTTGGATGCATCCTCAGATTAGTCTGATGGCATAGCTTGAAATAAAGCAGTTTGGACAAATGTTTTAATAAGAGATCAGCGCCCCTGTTGGGATGTTGGGTGAGAACTTACCTGGAACCCTCTATGTAGGAATTTCCATCTTTTACAGAAAGCACCACTCTAGACAGATATTCCTTGAAAAAATGTCTGTTAACTTTTTAAATTTTAATGTCTATAATTATATCCATGACATGTACTTTCATCAGTTGGCACTAAAGTAAACCAGCAAAACCTCGTATCAGAGACCACAGCTACTTCTTATTTCTTGAGTCTGAGAACTTGTTTGCTCATACTCAGGGTTCAAGACCATACTCAGGGTCCAGCAGAGTGTTGTGTGGCTCCTTGTGAGGCCATTTCACTACAGATATAGTGCCTAGCAGCTTGGCTACTCACCAGAAATACGCTGAGCTTGTCACTGCACCATCCCAGCAGACACAGAACCTGGGTTTAGGAATTTAGTACATCTGTGAGTGGGGGGACAGATTGCGCTCATTTCCATTAGACTGAGCTCACATTTTCTGCATTTCCTTGCCTGAAACAATTCACACTATTAATGACAATGTAGCTGAAATAGGACTGGAAAGAACATTCATTTCCTCTTGAAGAGACAGTTTCTGAAGATACTGTGGTGTTCATCTGACAGCATAAACTTGGACCATCCAAATTGTTTTGCTAAAAAATGTGTAAATAAACAACAGACATACCCACCAATGGTCACTGCACTGCTCATGTAGCAGCGTTTTTCCAAAGTTGTTCTCTGACCGAAAAAAACCTCTTTACAGTACTGTTTTTGTAGTTCTGTTGGTATGAAAGGTGAGGTTTATTATTAGTTGGAGTTTTGTTGTTGGTTTGTTTTGATTTTTCTTTTCTAGCTACAGCCTCTGATTAAAAAAAAGCAAATAACCTTTCAGAGACAAAAGCCTTTAGGTAAAACACCCTTTAACCAGCCCATCCATCTTTTCCCATTTTCACCCAGATAGTTCAAAGTGGGTGAGATGTTCACCATCACACTTCAGCTGTTAGTCCTGTCTCTGTGCTGTATTTCTTACCTTTAATCCTGACATTTACCTCCTGAGATATGTACTGATCTTCTCTGTCAGACTGCAACACCTTACTCCCTTCACTGCTACACAATCTCTGTTGACTTTAGTGCCACTGGTGATCCTGGCCATCCTCCACTTGCTCTGGTCTTTCCAGGTGCTCCAACATCCTCATGCCCTCCTAGACTTTTGGGGGGGGGGGTTTGCAATAATTTAAGCTGAATTCAGCCAAGCAGCAAGTGATGTACCCTGCTGGAGAACAAGGCAATTTCTTTCATTACCTGTCTGACAAGTGCTGTGCATCTGGGGCAGTGTCAGAGGGCTGCAGTCCTTCCTGGCAGGGCTCATGCATGGCTCATTCAGCCCCTGCTTCCCCCCAGAACTTGTCATTTCAGGGCCATTAGGAGTCCTGGGCCAATTGTGAGAAGTTCCATCATTCAAAGTGAAGGTCACTCATCTCCAGCTGTCAGCAATTCTCCATGCTCCACTACCCAGCAGCAATCCACAGAAGCAACTATCATTTGGCTGATGGAGACAGTCAGAATTCCCCTGGTATTTCTACCCCTTTAAGACTTAGATTTATTTCTAGTAAAATGACTCCTCATCTTAAATCATTTGTCTATACTTTTAATTGTTATTTTTGGCAAGTAGTAAGTTTTTCTATGAGACTTTTTGAAAGAACACTTTAGCATAAAATTACTGAATACTTAAGATTTTTATAGGAACCAGTATGGGAAACTTTTAAAATAAAAATTTCTGTGCAGTAACTCTTATTCTGAATGCTTCTAACATAAAGCTCCAAATATCCATGAAGAATGTAAAAAGGATTACTTTCATAGCAATTTAAAGTATTTGTCATTTTGTCTTTCCCAGTGTCAAAGGAGTCTTGAAAGATAATTAAAGTAAATGACTTTATAATCTACAACAAGGCCACACCGTTCCACTATTTTCACTCTTTTTAGACCAGTGGCTTTTCTTACCTGTGCACATACACTTTTCTAAGCTTGATTTCTCTGTATGTCAGGTGAAAAAAAAAAAGCAAAGTGTGTGTGTGTATATATACATATATATATGCATTCTGAGAAGATACTGAAAATAGAAGTTGCGCTTTCTTCCAACCCAATCAGAAGACACTTCATAAAGAAACAAGGGTGAAGTCACAAGCTTCTACCTTCTGGCAAGGGTGTTTATCACATAGTGTACTCCCTGCTTCTATCTCAGAAAAATATATCATAGTATTGGAGAAACCCTGATCACTTTATTCCTCATAGATTCCAACCAACACACCATTTACCTCTTGTAGTTTACCTCAATACCATAATAAAAATCCAGTTGCAAATGGCTCATGATGTACAACAGAGTCCAGATCCCTCCTTGCTACTGAGCTGCTTCCTGGCTACTTCCCCCTGCCCACATTGCGGCTTTAACAAAAAAAAGTTCTTTTGAAGTTTCATGGGGTTTTTTGCCTTTTCTTCCCCCCAAAGTATACTCACCCATCCATATAACCCCATGATTTCTACTGTAAAAATCAATTTTCTTCAAGACCTTAGCCCTATTAAAAAAAAAAATCTTTCCTAACATAACTATAATTTTCTAATTCTAGCTGTATTAACAGGATACAACAGGTCTCTGTCTGTCTCCAGTGCTCCTCAGCCTCCTTTCCTTTCTTTTAAAGACCTATTTGCCCTTTAGCTTCCCCTGCCACCCAGCTTTCCTAAGCATAACCACACTCCCATGAGGATAAGGGAGGGAGGCAATTCGCATGGTCCTGCCTCTTTCTGGGTGCCAATGACTCTGAGAGTGGTTGCTAATTGCAGCCAGCTGTGCACATCCCTCCTTGCCCTCCTGCCTGTGGCAGGGTGCTGTCACATCTCACACACTGCCTGATCCACTGATAGGGACGTGGCTCGAGGCTCCTGGCAGCCTGGCTGTCTCCCTGCCTGCACAGGGTTAAGTTCTGGCTGCTGGGAACTCAGCGACCAGGCACCATCCTTAGTAACGTGAAACCCCTCAAGGACCCCAGTCCTTCCTGCCCCTCACAGAGCTTGCAAAAGCTTCACATAGTCTGCTTATTGAACACTGTCTGCAAAGGTTTTTTGGAGCTGAGAGTAGAAGCATTTTAAAAGGGTCATCGAATAAGAAGTTACTGTCTTGAAAAGAATAAGCCCTGTCCTGTTGCTCAGCTTCATCTTGCTATCTTCCTTGACTGCTCTGGAGGAAAGCTATTTAAACTCCACTTAGCACATAATATAGTCACACTTATTTTTTAGTGGATACATACAGTGTTCTGTAACATTAAATTTAACACAAGCCATTTTTTTTTCCTAAAGCAAACATCCTGGGAAGGCATTGGAGCTCTCTTCAGACCAAATTCATCATTCATACCAAAAAGGACTGTATGCCTTCCTGCAGTAAACTCTTACTGCTTTCCTCTCTCACTGGTTCCAAATTCAGCACCTAAGCCTGGCAAAAAAGATGATCTTGACATGGCATGTATTGGACAGCATAGCCTAAACAGCTTTTTTTGTATCTGCAATAGATGTGGCTCTGAACTCTGCCCCTTGGCAAAACCCCTCTTTGGTGAAGACCCACACCACTGAAGGGATCTGCTCTGTGAATGGCCTGATGGACATCTGATGTGTGGAATAAAGATGTTCAGTGAAAAAAAAAAAAGTAGAAGACCAGGCTGGAGGAGCTGAAAATATGTGCCATGGTCTTTGATTGCTCCTAGCAGACAGATAATTCTGCTATCTAGAGACAAAGGTGTTATTGTGCCCTCAGGACCAAATAGACTGATACATTTAACCCTGAAAAACATACATTAAAATCAATGGGACATCAGCTCAAGAGGCCTAGGAGTGGGTGGAAGAAAATCCACCAAGGGGGATGATTTTTGTTCCGGCTGAGAAAATGAAAGACTTGGATAAGCTGCAGCAGAGGAGGTGAAAATAAAAAGGTTATGGTAAGGCTTTATCCAGATCACTGGGAAACAAAATAGATTTGAACAGCTTTTTCTTTTCCTCACAGGAGAGTGTTTGAGAGTGGAAGGGTGCAGAAGCAGAGAACCTAAGATTTACAACCAGAACTATACTGACAAAATCTATACTAATCTGAAGAGAAATATAGGGAAATTATTTGCTTAGAATCAGTACAGCAGGAAAACTCTTTCCCAGTTAGACTACAGAAGGAAAAGGACACTGAATCACAACAAAGGGGAACACTCAGTAGAAAAGCAACACTTTTTGTCATTTATGCATTTAGAAGGTGAAATTCTTTACCTCAAGATATCATAAATACCTTACACTAGACAAGGTTCTGGGAAGGATTAGATTCCCATGTAAAAAGAACACCCAAGAGTTTCATTCAAGTATAATGTTCCACATATTTATATAGAGGTTTGATTTAGGATGTATAGATCCTAATTTGTATCGATCCTAGATACATCCGTGAGTCTTTTATATATATATATATTATTTTTTAACATGAATTTTGGAAGGATACAAGGCTTCGTATCCTTTCCCTCAGGAAATCAGGTAACCACTCATTTAAGGGAAAGGATATTTTCTGTCTCAGCTATTTCTTATTTTAATTTTTTTCACAATAAAATGCATTAAGGAGTGTTTTCAATGTTTGTTGAGTTTTCACTCAATAACTGAAAGGGCTCACAACTAGAAGTTACTCAGGTATTTGAGGACAAGTGAGTGGAAAAACCTGGAACTCTTTTTTAAAGAAGTTCACAATTCACTTAGGTATAAAGTTGCTCCTCAATTTTTAAAAAGATGTTTTACATCAGAGCTATATAAAGTCCTCAATATGTAAACCTCCTGATTTAGAAACATGAAATTACACCACTATCTAGAAAGAAAGAAAATGTAACATTTAAAATATATATTATAAAACAAATAAGCTGCAACAGTGAAGAACAACCTGCATCTTTATTTGACCCCTCCATTTATCATCCTATTGGTAGGGCAGAAGTGCACAGACAGTGGTGGTACAAAAGACCCAGAAGTCCAGTTAAGGGAGGCTGCTTCAAATAAATGAGAATCAGTTTTGAATAATTCCTGTAGAAAACCTCTAAATAATTAAAAAAAAAAAAAGGGAGAAAAAACAAACAAACAAACAAAGAAACAAACAACAACCACCTTTTAAAATATTTCTGATTGTTCTTATTTCAGCCAGAACAGGGGTAGCTTTTTTTATTATTGCTAGAAGGCTATGGCCAAGAGCCTAATGGTATTTGATACCACCTCATGTCATTTCCAGGGTGGGGGAAAGGAACCCATCAATACTGACTCATTATCAAGAGCTGTGCAAATAATTTCTTTGTCTTATACCTTTTGTTACAAATATTGTTGCTGTTCATTTTCTTATCTCTTTGCTGTTTCCAGTAAATTGTTTTATCTCAACCAGTGGGTAACCTTTGCCTCCAGTATTCAACTCCACCCCACTACAGTGGAAAGGGGGAGAAGAGAAATGGGGTGGGGGGGAGCAAGAGAGACAGTGGCAGTGTGGTTTTGGAGAGCCTCAATGGGAGCACTGAATTAAGGAATACCATTCCTAAACCACGACACTGATCCATTTTATCATATTTAGAAGTAACAAGTTTTTGGTTTAGACCTCCATTAGACAGAGGAAGAAAAATCAATAGAGAGAGTATAGAGTGGCAGACTCTATAAGTTTCCTAAGTGAGATAAGAGATATTGCAACTAACCACAGGTATTTTTAACTGAGTTCATTTCAACCATCTTTAGTCTCATTTAACTTACAAAACCACATTGTATAGGTACTAAAAATGTACACAGAGTGATTTCCAAGCCTTAGGAACAAATATTTAAACAAGCAGAGCTGTTTACTCATAACCGAACGCCAAATATCAAGTATTCCACCTGGGAGTAACTGGTACATTTCCATAGAAGAAAAGTTGAAACCATATTATTGAATATTGCACAAGAGAAAGGATTGCATTTGTTTGGCACACCATCTCCTACGAGGGCAAACTAGAGCAACATCATCCAGTTTTGCCTGTACCCTACCAATATTGTGTCAAAATTATGGACTTCTTTTGTCCTTTCACTGCCTCTTACCACCAAAACCACACAGTACTTTGTCAGTAGTCAAAGGTTCAAGTTCCTTTCCCCTTCTTTCTCCCCAGGATGATACAAGTAGAACACTTTTCAGATTGTTTTTAAATTAGTTACTCTGTTCATTTGAAAAGGAAAAAGCTTGTAATGAAATAATCAGGGGCTGTGTTTTGCATAACAATGGGCACTCTCAATATGCAAAACATGCACAAAAGATTAGTTGCTAGAAGCACCAGTACCTGCTGTACATCTTGTACACACAGTTACTTTTGCCCTCCAGCTGCCAATGCAGCCCTCGTGCCAGTACAGTTCATCAAACCCTAACCTGGTAAATGACGTAATATTCACAATACCCAGCAGAGGCTGGTGTGCCAGTGGCAGCTGACAAAACGCACAAGACACCAGCAACATGTAATTTGTCATTAATGGACACAGCTGGATAGAATTCATGGCCATCTTAAGGAACTTAACTCAGAACAATTTCATTCACATAAATATGACAATCAAGGTAGGCAATCTCTCCTGTGCCAAGTGAAGAATAAAAAGACTATTTAAATATGAATTCCTATGAATGATTTTAATTTGGCTTAGCTTTGCAGAATAGAAAGCTGTTTATGAACTGAAAAGAATTACATCAGGAGAGGCAGTCTCTTTAAAATGGCATTTATTTGACATGCCTATACAATGAACTAGGGAAAATATTTTCAGAGGAGAGAGAAGATCATTGCTTTTACCCTGAGAATGCTGTTTAAAAAATTCAGTTACCAACTCTTGTCATGATAGTTGGGATCTTAGCTTCCTCATCCTTAATAAAAATAGCATAATACATACCACAGAGACGTATCTCAAGTCTAAGAATGTGCTCAGTTATTGCCACTCTGAGGTACCTGAAACACAAAGGTTCATTCCTGTGTTTTACACTTTGGGACACATTCATGACCCTGACAAGACTGTAGATCATCACTGCTGTTGTTCCCACAGAGAAAGAGTACTTTTTCAAGATGTATTTCAGATTAATACCATCTGGTACCAGCAGACCGCCCAGCACTGCTAAATTCCTTCCTTTAAAAGTATTAACATGTTTTCTTCTCTTATACATACATTTTTCTCCAAACACACTACTTATTTTTGGGATGATTTAAGCTTGAGAACTAAATTAGTTCTAATGTATTTTGTCACTTTGACACATCATTAAATGCGACAGGGTTGTCTTTGATCAGTGAAGAGAATCACCAAGTTGCATAACCATCGAATCCTTGTCTCTTCTTCCAGGCAGCAGATCACACCTTATAGGCTGTGTGTAAGAAACACTGGTAATATTGAAAATGCAAACATATTTGCAGAGTCCGAGATGTGCACAGCACTTCATTTTACACAGCCAATGGCAATGTTCAATAGGGCTCAGGAAATTTACCAAAATATGCATAAATATCCCCACATCTGAGTTACTATAATAAACCATGCATCTGCTTTGGAGGCACCAGTCACTGGTCTGCTTTAGGTCAAAGGTGTGGGGCAGTGAAGTGACAACAGCTCATCTGCAAATAGCAGTTCCTAAGTTACATGGTTGCAGGATGATGCCAATGCAATTAAGACAAGCCTTCTAATTTACATTACCATGGCTATCAGATGCACACAGGTGCCCAAATCTGGAAAACAGTGTTAAATTTATTTTTAAGTAGCCCACCAGCACAATGGTGATTGAAGGAGCACCAGTAAAAAGCAGAAGAGAGGAGATGGGAAACAGTCTTTACTTTAAACAGCAACCAATACAATGCTTCAAACATGACAGCTGATTTTTCAAAAACTAATAGCTCAGCACAAAAAAGTTGAGGATCCAATTGATGCAAAATTTTGTATTGCATGACATCTTAGAAATAAGGTATCAATTTATAAGTATTCCAATACCTGTGGAAAAGTTTGTTCATTCTCTTGCCTTATGAATTACCCATTCGTCTTTTGGTTCCTCTGCAAAATCCTACCTGCAATTCCCAGTTAATTTTTCAGTTCAATCTTTTGTTAACCACTCAGGAAAGAGTCACCAAATATCCAGCAAGTGAAAAAACTAATAGGCAAAAAGAGGCCAAAAATACTAGTCTAAAGACTTCTTGAGATAAATATCTATGTGTATGTTGTCTGTCTATATACTGACACAGAATCAGTGACAGATTTGGAAATTTGACTTAAATAAAAACAGGAATTCACCTGCAGCAAATATGTCTACAGCTAATACCTTGGTGAATTGTGCTCCACAGAGCTATGGTAGATATACTAAATGACTAATCCTGTTTCCTTCTTTCTCCTAAGCCTCTTTCCTCAATTTCCTATGGACATCCATTACAAGGATGACAGTGAACACTTTCTCATAAAGAAAACTGAGAAGTTTATATATATCTGCAGCCTACTTGAAAAATTTATATTTGCCATGGATGAAATGCTATTCTTTAAGGATTAAGTTTTAATTATGTATCTAGTTATATAAGCAGAAATCACACAAAACTTCTCTTGACTGCCACTTACTCACAATATTACGTTTCAGAATCTTACTCTTAAGGCTGTGAGAGACTGGCAAAAAGGATTAACCAGTTTTGTCCCTGGCTATTGACACTTTACTCCATAACCTTTTGCATTTTTCCTAACCCTTGCAAAACTCACATCTCCTCCTGAAATTACCATAATGAGGGAAAAAAAAAAAAAAAATTAATGATGCTTGCAAGCCACTTTGACATTCTCCAGTGGAAAAGGTTGTAATGTAAATTTCTACAATGAAAAAATACAGTGCAACTAGCCCAAAAGTTTCTAAGTCACACAATTATCCAGTATAAAGGAGAAAAAAAAATCTTAGCCAGAAGACCTGAGGTAATGCCACGTATGGAGCATGGTGTGGGGTGACATCAGAAGTTCACCTCAGCTTCCTATTCTGTAGTCCAGATTCAGGCCAGAGCTACTGGACCCAGCTCAGATCATAGCAACAAGGATATCAACTTGCCAGGTGCTGCCACTTCTCCAAGTCATTTCAAAAGGTCTCTTCTCCCAAATCAACAAGGCAACTTCTTTAATTACATGGGGAATCTCAGCTTCCTCTGAGGACAAAACCATAGAAGTATTTCCCTTGCAACAAAGAGACTTTCCTCTTGGAAACAAGGGAAACAGAATAAAATGAACCCAGTTAAACGGTTTACTTGGGAGGAGGAGCTGGGAAGGGGTTCTGTCTCCTGAGCCTAAAACCTTGTGATTATCTAAACTTGTAAAAAGTGCCAACATGACTGAGGTGAAGGACAAGAGTCCTGATGCAAAAGAATGGCTAGAGAGAAACTTTCTGTAAAATAGAAAATGGATCTGTACCAAGCAATAAACTAGAGAATCTGGCATAAAGAGCAGGAAACCTTAAGGAGTGTGATAAATTATTTTCTTTTACTTTTTCCTTGATTAAGTCTGACTTTTAATGCATAAAAAAGGACAATTTCTTTCCCTTTTAAACTCTTACTCTTTGATCCATCCATGTTCCATCTGCCTAAATACTCTATGAACAATTAATTAATATACTAGCTTCACCTAAAGAGATAATTTCAGTTTTCAGAGAGATTTAGGAAAAATATTACCTCCAGAAGCCTTGTAAGCTGTTTTGGTAACAGCAGTCATTAAGAATGAAGTAAAAGACATGGCATGAGACTTTTTTCTCTCTCCAAGGCTCATGTAATCTAGAAAAACTCCTGTTGGAATTCTGGAAAATGAAAATTTCAGGCTTTCTGTCCTAAAAGGCACTGACCCTCAAGTAAACACTGCATTTGACTTGAGGCTATGGAACAGGCTTCTAAAATTGAGTGATAGCACTTGGGTTGTGGGTGTGTAGTTTGAATAGTATTGTGTGATCTCACAGGGTGGACTTAGAACCTCGGATTTTCATATATAGTAACATATATGGGGCAAAATGGAGGATTTAGGGCGTTTCTAAGTTCTTCTTCACCTTCTTCTTCTTGGTTTCGGGTGGTTTTTTTCTAATCGGGTGAAGAAGGTCCACATTTTGAACCTTGTGTGGTCAATTATTGGGTTAAAAGTATAAATAACATAGGTATCATCTTGTTATTGGGTGATTAGCGCTTAAATAACCTTGGAAAAAGTGAGAGCCATCCATTTTACCTCCATTTTCTAACTTGCTAGTTAGAGCTCTCAGCTCGTGAGACTGTAATACAGACAAGAATTAATAAACACTGAGTCTGAACACGAAACTGTGACTTCCATGTGTTAATCCCGGCTCTAACACGAAGAAAAGACAAAAAATGCACAAACCCCAGCACCGTTCTACTAAACCAGCTGGCAGAAATGCAATCCTCCTTTAGCATGGGGAGCAGCGTTACAGTATGAAGCCTCTGTGCAAACACTCTATTTGTATTGCTTTTACCACATTTTTTCCTTCTACTGTTTTCTTATGTCTTCCTTAAATTATTCTGATATCCCAGCTTTCAATCCTTAGGAATGACACTTATATGAAAAGTGACAGCAACAAGAATATGGCCATCTTGCAAAGAATTGCAACTCCTCAGCAGAAGATATGTTTTTCAAAGAGGACACAAAAATGCAGGAAGAAGGCAACACCAAACTCCTGTCAGTACTTCAATCTGAGTTGTAAAGTAGGTTTTCTCTTATTGCTAGATCCCAGCAGAGTCAGTTCACCACCTCCCCTCATCCCTGAGTTGTAGGACTTTAACTGAAAAAGTTCACAAAAAATACAGGTATTTTTTAGTCTTGTTTGAGCTTTCATCTCTGACAGCACGTATTTCACTCCAGTACAACCCTGCTGTCTCATTTACAATGTCCTAATGTCCTGTTCCTGGAGGTTTAGCAGTACCAGCTGGAAGGTTCTTCAATCTCCTCCTGGTAAATTTTATCCATTAAGAAAACAAAGCATGTCCAGTTATGGATGTTAGCTTATCTTGACCATTTCACTTACATATGCATAGTGACAAAGGTTCAGAAAGAGGATATTGCTTCACAGGAGGCTGGGCACAGGTAGTCATGAGGCCTCTAACCCTGCATCAACACTAAGAATCCAAGAGGACTGGCATGGCACAGGAATTACAGGCAGTGCAAGGGCTGAACAAGCAAAAAAAAAAAAGCAAATGGATGTTTCTTTTAGTGCACCAGTTGTCTTCCCTGCAAGAGCTAAGGAGACAGAGGTGGCTTTAGGTCACCTTTTCAATTCCTCAGTCTTTGACTAGCACAGGGATGGGCAGCTTTCCAAATCAGATTAAAGAGGTTATACATAAAACTCTGTTAAATTTTAGCTTGGGTTCAGCAGTCATGGAAGCAATTGCTGACTACACTACAAGCACAAGCCAAAAAACCTCTCATCTGAATCCAAATTTCCCTGAAGCTTAAAGGTGCTTAGATCCAGCTTTCTGGGTCACTTCCAATGTTCAACTCCTTTGTTTATTTTCTATAGGCTATTAAGGCTCTGTTAGACAAGGAATTTAGAACAGCAAGTAACAGCACAACCTTCCCTGGAGTACTCTGTGTAATGGCCATGTCATCCAAATAAGACATTTCTTAAGTAGAAGAAATTGAGAGTGGGGATCAAAATTAGCAACTGCTTAGGAAAAACAACTACCATCCAGTAAAAATAGAAAATACTTGGATTGGGAAACTAGCAACAAAAAGGAAATTTATAGAACAGAGCACTGAAGAAAATGGCCTGGGAGCATCCTGTCTCCTTGTCTCACAGGGTTTGGACAAAGGAAGCTGAAAGGTGAGAAAAGAGAAAGGAGCATCAGTCATGCATTGCGAAATCAGGCTGGGGAGCTCATGCCAAGATTCACACTGCATTCAAACGGGGAATTTAGCATAGAAAATATTACCTGGGATTATAATAGCTGAATTTTAAAGGGAATGTAGAAGAAAGAAGGGAAAAACAATTGCAAAAGATTAAATCAGTTTCTTTCAGGCCAAAGTTGTTTTCTGAACATAGAGAAAAGCACAAGATTATAGCACATCTCCATAGTTTCTGGAGAAACTTCTAGTTTCAGCTTGCCCAAAAATCTCGGTGATGCCCAGCATCACAGCAGATACAATGGAATACATTGGAACACCTGGATGCTACAGTACACTTACTGAAATTCTGCAACTTATCAGAGACACCAGGGAAATGTCTTCCAACATGAGTTTAGAAGCTTGCAGATTGATGCAGTATAAGCATGGTTGTAATTAAACTAACAGGCTTTATCCTCACTTTCACCTTCCAGTGTCATTTCTTTTTACACTGATAGCTGCCTGTATGGAACAGTTTGCACAGCCACAGAAAAAAGCTTGACATCTTAACGTGTCCAGAAACCCCTGCACACAGCTGTCTATGACTGCTGAGCAGTCATATCTCAGCTATCAATTGGAAACTGAATGAAGTGGAAGGAAAGCCTTTACAGACAGTGACTCCCACCAAAGGCAGAGACACTATCAAATCTCCCTGGAAAGAGAAGTCCTGCACAGTTGGAGACACCTGCTGAGGAACAGCTGGCCAAAACTCAGCCAAGAGCTACAACCTCTTATGTACAGCTCCTTGAGGCACTTTAGAAGCATTCTTCAGCATCTTCTTAGTATTTACCTTACATATTCAGACACAAATTTACGACTACTTGGAAGCCTTTGGCCCCATGTAGGTACCTGTGAACTGCTCAGGCAAATTTGCATTTACTCTACTGACCTTGAGTCTCTTCAACTCACCTCTGTGTTCTACCAGGTCTCTGTCACATATGAGATTGCTCTACCTTTACTTCAGTGGTAGTGAAATACAAACTGATCAGGACAGACATTCAAGACCCACATTAGTAGGTCAAAACTACTTTATAATGTTTTTCCCCAGTAAATCATTTTATGGTTTATGTATTTGAATAGTGCTTTTACATATTTGATTTACAGTTTGTATAAAATAATCAGCTATTCTTGTTGTTTTTTATTTCAAAATACTGCTACAAAAATTATCTAATTTTAAAAAATTCCTCACTAACAATGCTTTTTTCTTTGTAAAATTCTTCTTAATTTTTTTCCCAAATTACTGGTTTTGATCTCTTCCAGGTAAGAGAAGGTAATACAAGATAGATACTAGCAAAAGGTTTGCATAGCAGCAACTTCACAAGTTTCTCCCTGATATTTTTTTCCCTAAAAAAAACTTGTACAGATGAGATCAGATCCATTTCTGGAGTGGCCTTACTAGATTCACTGTGATCCTTATGCTGAATCTGACTGAATTTCATCTGGCTGTTGGGTGCCTTGGTATTTCATCAAAACTGTGCTTCAGCAAAAACTCGCCAAGGAATGGATATAGATGAAGTTTACAGATGCCCAAGAAAATACTGGCATTTGAATCATTTCAGTTATATACCCCTCAACATAAGACCTTTTTATCCACACTAATACAGTTTAGTTTTCCTTTGAAAAATCCCTAGATTATTTAAATTCCTTTACCTAAACCATTGAATCTTCAATTTCCATGAATGGCCTCTTTCAATCGTGGGCCATCCTGGAAAAAAGATTTTACTGTGTTTTTGATCAAGGGGTCAGTAGTTTGGGTTACTTTCATGAGCAGCACTCATTTAAAAAGATCCACCAGCGACTCAGCAGCACAGTAAAGACAGATAATGGAGACAAAGTGTCCTGGACATAGCTCTTGGATTCCTCCTCATAGTTCAGTGCTGCTGAACTTTTGGTGATCAAAGTTATGAGATGTCCCACAAATAATGGTTAGAATAACCACTGAACTGCTATACTGCAGGACACATGGAGGGCATTAGCCCAGACAGCCCCAAGAGTATTTTAGTACAAATAACAACCAAGGTATTACCAGGACATAGCATTCTTTTTCAACCACATCTAGCAATGTATTGGTTCCTAAACATCAGTGACATCAGATGAACCCAGATATACAGAGTAGACTGTCATTACCTCTTCTGTATTTTATTTCCAATAGCAAGGGGACTGGCAAACCCTGTCTGGTAGCAGTACTTACTGCAGGCCCACTGTCAAACTGGGCATGTGTAAACAAGGGCAAGGTAACATGAAGAGGCTGTATGTTCAGAATATCTTTTTCACCTAACATCTATCACAGAGAGGGGAAATAGTTTGCATTTATTCAGCTGAAGGTCAAAAGCACCACAAGGCTCTAAGACATTTAGTGAAGTGTTTTCTCTTTTTCTTTTTTTTCAAAGACAATTCTCCTGCAGAAGACAGAAAGGCACCTGGTCTTTCTGCATCGTTGATAAGCATGGAAGGTTTTTTTCTCTTCCTTTTTCCTTCTGCAGTGACAACTTTTGTTCCAGCCAAATATTTTCCTATCCTTCCCACAGTGTCTGCTCCAACACTGTGCCTTCCAGATAAATGAGCTCTTCCTTCACATTAATCATCCCTAATGAGGCAGATATTCTTTCCATAAATTCACTCCCTCCTTAGCATTTTTTGGATCCTGATATGGAGTTCTTTCTCTGCAACCCCTTAGATAGAGAGAGGCCATTCGGTCAGATCATGAATTTTACTTGATGCTTTGTTTAATGAGACTCAGGAAGAGGGCTAGAAAGATGTGGTAGTGCCCAGGGGGAGTAAAAGATCACTTTATGCTTTCAGGAATTACAATACCAAATTACATCTCTTTTTGCTTTAGGATAGGTGCAATGAACTGTGTTGTAGTGTTGTTCCACATCTTCTTTTAGAGGGAAAAAAGGCTTCCTGCCATCCTTTCACTATTTGTAGACATAAAGACACTTTTATACAAGGGTTAGCTTTCATAAATATAAGCTATTTTTTGCAGCTATTATTTGGTACCCTACACTTAACCTCCTGATCATAAATAAAGAGGGCTGGCAGCTCTTGAGCTGGTACTCTGCATGGCAGATCTCTAAAACTTGTGCCTGCTTAGGCAGGGCAGAAAGAAATCAGAAATTCAAGTCCTCTACACATATGTGAATGGCCACACATCATGGCCAAAATGAGGGGAGTTTTATCCTTGATTATTCTGGACCTGCAAATGTCTGTGATCTCAAATAGTCCTACCCAGACAGCATCTTACACAGACAGGTTTAGCCTTGGTCTCTTTGTGATGCTGGACTTTTCAAGATCCTTTATAAGAAATAACGAATACTTTTTTAAAAAATAATTCATTCAAAATGTTGAATGTTCTTAAGAAAAAACTTTGAAACGTTGAAAGACCTCCAAGATCATTAAGTGCAGCCCTTGACCAAATACAGTCCACTAAGCCATATCAAAAAATATCACCTCTATTAATTTTTTAAACATTTCCAGGGATAGAAAATCCTTCACTTCCCTGGGTAGTCTATTCCACTGTTTAACCACTCTTTCAATAATGAATTTTTTTTCTAATATCCAACCTCAAATCCACTGGCACAACTTGAGGACACTTCCCCTTGTCCTATCAATAGCTGCCTGGCAGAAGAAGCTGACCCCATCTGTCACAATCTCCTTTCAGGCACTTGCAGAGAGCAGTACCTTTTCCAGGCAAAACAACTCCAGGTGCCTCATCTACTCCTCATAATACTTGGATTCCAAACCTTTGAGCAGCTCCTCTGTCCTTCTCTGGACAATCCAACACCTCGATGTCTTTCTTGTAGTGATTGACCCAGAACTGGACACAGCACTCGAGGTGTGTCCTCACCACTGCTGAGTACAGGGGGAAAATCCCTGCCCTGCTCCTGCTGGCTACACTATTTTTGGTACAGGCCAGGATGCCCTTGGCCTTCTTGATCACCTTGGCACAAGCTGGCTCATGTTCAGCTGCTGTTGACCAGCACCTCCAGGTCCTTTTCTGCTGGGCAGTTTATTTAGACCCAGCTTCATGTTACTAAAGAACACTTCTTCATGTAGGTAATGTGCTGCTTCAAAACTCCTGAATCTGGCTCTGTAAGGTTTTAGGTTACTGGAGCTTTATTAAAGTTCTCCAATGCAAGATTTTCTACACTAGAATAATGAATCTTAGGTCCACCTGGAAACAGCACTACTGGCATCAACAGTAAATCTATCCCAGGTCTTCAGAAAATAGCTTTTCTGGCTTTATATTATAGCTATTCTTGGGGGACAAAGGGGAGGGAAGAGGGACCTGAAGTTATGCATAGAAATTATTTTTTTCCCTAAGTCTCAAACCAATACACACATCCCCTTCAATAATTTAACAATATTTTTTCCACTTTCTTTAAAACAGGATCTCTGAGCCAAAGTAACAAAATACAGCACAGACTCCTAACATTTCTGGAAGCTCTCAAAATATGAGAAAATAGCCCTTGGAGACAAAAACCTTGAAGGAGAAAAATCAAATGCTTTGTCTAACTTTCCACAGATCCTGATGTAACAACATAAACAGATTGCCTTGCTCTGTGAAAGAGGGAAGTTAAATCTCCATCTGGAGTACCATGAAAACTTTGGAAATTCTAATTCCCTGGGGTTTACTCACTGACTTTGGGTGTAAAGAAGTCCAAAGAGAAAAGTGTTGTCATGCAAGGAATATAACACAATAAAATCCAGGTTACAAATGGCAGGCAGCCAACTGCAAGAATGAAACCAACTTTTTGAATGCTGTTCCCACAGACCTGTGGTACAAATACATCTTTTGCAATCCACCTTTAACACAAAAGTTTTGACTTTATCATCAGCCTGTGTAAGTTGGCAGCATTATCTGATACTTAGGCAGCTTTTAATGGAGGTGAATATTCAGAATTTAGGTTGAATTCTGCATATAAAAATGGCCATAAATCTTCCATTATCATTTCCATATTGCATTATATATCATAAATGTGTGAAGTCTACATATATCAAGTTCTCTAAAAATTCCTTACACTGAGCCATAACCTCACCTTTAATAGAACATGGCTTCTGATCTAGTCTAGGCTTAAAATGCTTTTGTAGTTTTGGGTGTAGCAGCAGGTAGGTTACAAGATTGGCGAGATTTTTCTCCTGCACTCTGAGTCTATATACAGCAGAGGCCACCCTCCTAAACCTTGCAGGGTGGAAGCATTTTCTATGCAGCACAGACCTGGGGATTGCTATCTTTCCCTGCATGGCCTTTACCATAGCATGAAATTCTGATTTAGGTGGGTGTATGTGAAAAGATAACTGAGCCTCTATTGTCTCTAAACAGAGAGTTGCTGCTACATTAATTTAACCAGCAGTGCTCCTGACAAATGGCTCACAATTCTACAGGAACATCTAAGAATTATTTCACTCTAAAAAAAATTAGGTTAATTAGACATCTGCTCTTTCCCCTGTTTACGCTGCTTTGTTGTTCTGCTTTCTCATTCTTTTCCAAAGTATTGGCACATACGAACTTTCCTCTCTTGTGTTCTGCAATAACTTCCCTCCAGGTTCAGCCCTGGTTTGCTCTTGGTCCAGTGATCCTCCCTAATCGTTCTGCTTCACTTCTCTCATCCATTTTTATCCATAATAGCTCATCATCCATGTATTTCTCTTGTCTCCACTCACCCAGGTAAGAAGCATGTCAGCAGTGCAGAGCGCTGTGTAAATGTTACAGGGCTATATAAATGTTTTGAAAAAAGTCCTTTGGGGAAAAAGAGGAAAAGTTTTCTCTGCCTGAATTTAATAAAAAGATCTTGCAAACAAGATAAGATAAATTTGTTTGAATTTTGATCCTAATGTTATGTCCTACATGTATTTCCAGCACTCTCATCCTTTTAAAGGAGTACAATAACAGCAGATCAGCATGATTCCACCTCTTTTTTAGCAGAAAATCATCCATGTCTCTGCTGTATCCATCCTAGCAGACCCAAGTACAACCTTGGGCTCACTTAAGATTTTTCATGATAAGAGAAGATCAGAAAGGAGTGCTCCAAGGTAATTTTGTTTCAAAAACAAAGTTGAGAGGCTATCCTACCTCAAACTGAGCTTACAAATGAACCTCCTTGAATCAAGAAAAGTAATTTAAATTCATTAAATGGTTTGGTTTGGAAGAGGACTGAAGGTCATGTAGTTTCAACCTCTGCCACAGGCAGGGACACCTTCCACTAGATGAGGCTGGTCACAGCCCCATCCAACCTGGCCTCCAACACTACCAGGGATGGTGCTTCCAGAACTTCTCTGGGCAACCTGTTCCAGTAATATGCCATATAAAACTACATTCTTTCAGTTTAAAGCCATTACTGCTTATCATAACACTACATGCTCTGGTGAAAAGTCCCTCTCTAGCTCTCTTGTAGTCCATTTAGGTACTGAAAGGTACTATAAGGTCTCCCTGGACCTTTCTGTTGTCCAGTAGGAAGAGTCCCAGCTCTCTCAGTCTGTTTTCCTAGCAGAGGTGCTCCAGCTGTCTGACCATCTTTGTGGCCCTTCTCCATTCTTGCTAGAATAGGTCTCTGCCCTTCTCACCTGGGATGCAAGTCTTTACATGGGGTCTCACAAAGACAGAGTGGAGGGACAAAATAAATCCCCTCCCTCAACCTGCTCATCACACTGCTCTTGGTGTAGGCCAGCATGTAGTTGGTTTTCTGTGCTGCAAGTGCACACTGATGGGCCAAGCTGAGCTTCTTGCCAAGCAAGACCTCCAAGTATTCATCCTCAGGGCTACTCTCAATCTATTCTTCACCAAGCCTGTATTCATGCTTGGGATTACCCTGATCCCAAGTGCAAAATTTTGAAATACAAAAAAGCATTGTAATATTCTGTAAAAAAAAAAAATCACATAACATAATAATAAGTCAAATTTAATATTTTAACTAGGTTTCAAAGGCTTAGGAAGTCAACTGAAGTGTCACTAATGAAGGAGAAAGCCTTGTACTACAGCCTCATACTACTCTCCATAAATTATTCTATCTTGCACACCCTCCTGTATATGTGCTGTTCTGTGGATCAATTAGCTTTTTGAGGAATTACATAACTAAAAAAAGGGAGAACAATTCCAATCACCTGTTTAGCATCCACAGCATCTGACCATTTTCTCAAGTCTGAGACAACAATGTTTGATATGGTGAAGATGCAATCAACAGAGGAATAATTGAGGGTTCCCATATATTTTCTAGAAATGAAGCATGAGACAGAGGAAGACCGCGTGCTTGAATTAGAAGCCACCATCATACATATAGACAATGTTAATGTGAAGAAAACTTGAAAATTGTATGATAAAATGGGGTGTAAATTTCTAGAGAGGAAAACACAGAAGTTTTCTACCTGACAATTTACTCATCAGCCTGTGTGAACTGAGGGGAAACACTGGTTACTCTCTTTCACCTCTGGAGCTTGATCCAATGCTCACGAAATGGATCAGTAATACTGCCTTGAATGTATCCAGTTAACACTCATCTCCAGGTGAACATGCTGACAGATGTGCTAAAAACAATCTCAAATCTCAGTGGACCGATAGCACTTGGATACAAAGTACAAGTCTGCAAATACTCAGCTGTTCTAGGCTCATTTAACTTTTTGCAGACTGAAAAGAATTGAAATATAGGGCTGTACTGCTAGTACAGAAAATGCCAAAGTCTTTGAACAGGAATGCCAAAAGCTTCCTGGTGCTTTCTTGAGTTCACTGTCTGGAATGTTATTCCTTGTGGGAATATGTGACAACAGACATTAGTCACTGCTGCAGATATTAACACAGCAAGCCAACACAGAATTGCACGCCCTGCTTCTTTCTTCCCTCTCGGTGCAAACACCAAGCAAGCCTAAACAAAGACCAGAAGCACGGCATATCCCTTGGGATAGAATTATGCCTTGTTCTGAGGTTTTCTTTTGGAAGAATGACTCTCAAAATAGAATTTTGCACAGAGTATTTTGGTATCTCAAAGGTGTTTAGCAGAACATAAGTGTACATGATTCTTTCACCTCTTAAAACATAGGCCACCTCTTAGCTATTATAGCAGTTTTCTGACTTTGTTAATGGCAACATGCAGGGCTCAGTGTGATTCCAGAAGTGAGAACACAGGACTGTAGAGCTCCATTAAATAGGAGGATTTCTCTTGAGGTACAGATCTTAGATTGTCAGATGGCTGAGCAAAGGAAGAATTTGCAGAAGCAGATCCAGAAGTTCTGCAAGTCTTTTTGAAATTACCCCTTCAAGGATTGCCAGACACATTAGTGGTCTTTTAGGGTTAGAGAAACAAAAGTGGATCACCAGAGGGAACACTCTTTATCATCACTTAGGTCTGCCTCATTTTTTTCCACTTAAACTAATAAAAAATGAAGGACATCTGCAAAGTTCAGATTATTTATATCCACTGTTAGAGTACTGGGCAAATTGAGAAAAGGCTGTGACAAAAGTAAATACAAATATTGAAACAACTGCCTAAGTAAGACTATCAGTGGATTTCCCTACACAGGAAAACAATGTGGTTTAGCATAGACTGGCATACTGCACTGTTATGGCATTACCTGTTTTTATATGCATCCTGAACATACACAGTACCTCCATACATCACCAGACAGAGATTTTTATGTGTCTTCCTAAGTAGTGGTATAATCTAGCAAGCTGATAATAAATGTTTTGGTGTATTAAACTATAACAGTGACTCAGTCTTTCTTTTGTTTCTAAAATGTGCACCCAAACTCAATCCACTGAAATCTCAGTTTCACTTAAAAGCTGTCCTCAAAAACCTGATTTCACCTACATGCCAAGGAGATTCTATACAACTACAGCTGCTAATAGGCATCATATTAAAACATGAGATTAGGCTGTAAAGCACCTTCATGTGAAAAACCAGCAGTGTTCAGCAAGAAACCAAATAGCATCTGTGACATATTGCTGGTTTAGGTGAAATTGGAACCAACTGCAGACCTGTGTGCAACTGTTTGCTGTCCAGCAAAATCCAAAATTCTGTTTCCAAAAGCCATATTCTCATGTTTGAACTGTGAAATCAAAAATCTCGTCTTGAGCATACTAGAGAAAAGAAAATCCTTGCTGCAACCATACTTAGCATCATACTGGACATGCATTCTTTATATCACTGCCTTTGTCCTGCCATGAGTCATATTTGGTTTTTTTCCCCAACGGAGATGCACATTAACAAACAGCCCAGCCACTGGAACCTAGACCAGATATTGATAGTGGCCAGAAAACTGTCTTTTTCTTGTGCTATTGCTATGGTTTTTATATTAGAGTGAAAATTTGAGTGCTTGCAAGAATCAACAGAGGTGCTTTATACAGAAAACTACAAGCAAAGCTAGAAAGTAATCTGTTGCAATCTTCATTGATATCACTCTGATCAGATGCAATGGACAGAAAACCCAGAATATTTATTTCTATGATGAAGGGAACGTGGAGTACTGTTAAACTTGTAGTCCAGAAAGTGAGGAAAGGAACAATATTGAAGTTTAACAGAAGACAAGGGAAAGAATCTGAAGAATCTCTTACAACAGGTTTTCACTATGCCTGAATCCTAGATTTAGACAGCATAAAAAAACTTGGGGAAGGGTTGTCATTAAATATAAGAGAATTGTTTCATTGGCCTGAGATATTTTGTGGAGGGTCTAACTTCTTATGTGTAGTATTGCGAAGAGCAAGGATCTTATAGTGTTTCCTGAAAAATATCACTTTCACTTAATAAAAATTACTTTGAGAAAGAGGCTGGGAGTAAGGCTATGTTTCTTTCACCTGCTAAATAATCAGGAGCCTTGTAATTCACGAGAAAGAAAAACCTTTTAATATCACCCCCAACATTCTGTGATATTCAATTTTCTGCCTTTGAGAATAATACTGAAGTTGTTTGCTATGCCTGGAGTCATGTTTACTCGAGTCAAAAAAGAAAAAGGATGCAAAAGACTGAATTGTCCTCTTACAGGACTACCACAACATGTTTTATTTGTTGTGCATGCACACAAGAGTGAGGAAGTCTGCTGGTCTATTGTCAGCCTGGCTGGGCTGCTGACAGAGCTGCCAGAGAAAGATACATTAGTGGTTCCCTCCAGTCCCCAGTAGGCTGCCTTGTCTGGAGCTTGATTTAGCAAGATATGCATTGCTAGTTACAGTTAAGCAAACTGGCAGCCCTGTAGGGGTAGCTACAAGAGCTGAAGCATCCAAGAAGGTTATTCTGTGTGAATTATGATTTTGGCCACATTCAACTCCATGCTGCCTTAGATGCTGCCTTCAGGATGGGTATTTTGCACTTGGCAGTCCATCTGCCCCTCCAGTGCTGGCCAAGCCCAATTTATCAAGTGCAAACAGAGAAATGGAAGATTTATGAGCATTCTATAACCCCTTAATCAGTGTAATAGTGCTTTATCAAAAACGGATTACATGATAGATAAAATATATGGGGAGAGATTTGACCTTGGCATTTCACCATGGCTAATGGTGCACAGTGAATTTGACAGAAAACAGATCTTGCCTGAAACAAGCACCAAGCATAAGCCAGTCATGAGAGATGCCAGGTCCCAGCCACTCTGGATAATGAGCAGACAGAAATGAGGCTAGATACAGCAACAGAGGCAAAAGTCAAACAGAACCCAGTCACTTTGCAAAGCAACGAGTGTTTCAAACCTCTAAGTGTATATTTAAAACGCAAAGCAAGGTAAAAAATTCACTGTGAGAACAGGCAAAAACCTTTAAAAAAAAGAAATCTTTGATATGCAGTGATTGCTGTGGACAAGCAGCACCGGCTAAGTTCAGACTGTTTACTGAGTTTTCACTTTGAGTATGAGAGAGAATATAAAGCTCCTAGAACCCATACAATAACAGTGTGCTTCTTAATGGTCATATATTGAAGACATTATAACCCTTATCTCTTAGTACTAGTGCAGTGAAGGGTACTGAAGATGGTAAAGCCTTCCCTCTGAACTGCTTGCCATGTGGAGAAAGGGTCTTGTCTCAGACAAAGGATTTTAAGATAAATCCTACTGAGTGTCTTTATATCTCAAATCATTTACTTTCTGGACATCTTTCTCAAATTTTATGAGTCAGAGCAGACTAAATAAAATAACAGACTCCCAGGGACAGGACAAAAAGCAATGGGCACAAACTGAAACACTGGACGCTCCAGCTGAGCATCAGGAAATACTTGCATTGTGAAGCTGTCCAGGTAGTAGTTACCCAGGTTACCCAGAAATGTCACAGGGAGATGTTCTAAAGCCATCTGGAATGGTCCTCAGCAGCACACTGTATGTGGCCCTATTTGTGCAGATGACCTCCAGAACAAACTTCAACTACTTTGTGTAATCCCAACGAGTGACAAGATGTTGGGTGAGAAGGTGTTATTTTCACAAACGTATTTCAAAGTAGTGCCATACTTTAGTTCCTCAGTTTTCAAGCTTCCCTTAGCCCTTGGTGTTGGTTCATACCTGGGACACTTCATACAGCTGCTCTCAGAGTGAGTAACTCCAGACACAACAGCAAAACTGTTATTCAGAAACACTAGCAGTGTTTCCACTGGGCAAAATGAGAAAAGGAACAGATTATTCCCTGGTAGCTGGAATAGGATGTGGGTGAAATTGCTTATAGTTATACACTGCAAGGTGTTTGAGCAGACAAGAGGGAGAAGAGAAGAATTCTAATATTGTGAGCTAGCATTTTGAAAGACATTTCATTTTCCAATAATATAGGAAGTCATCAGAACTACAAGCTATCCACTGAAGATTTGCTGCAAGCCTTCAGCAGGCTGGTGGGAAAGGCATAAAGGAAGTGCACTTGAATGTAGGAAAATGAGGGACAGAGCAGTTGAGTAACTGATTACTCACATCACCTTCTACTCCTCTGCTTCTTCCTTAAAGACTAACTCTCACCTTCTCTTACAACTAAGGTCACCTTCTAAAGAGATAGATGCTGTAAGAATAATTTGGCGTGTGGCTAGCCTACTTTTCAAAGAGGACTAGGGAAAATTACTTGTTTGGCTAGCAAAAGAGTAGAGTCAACTAACCACGGTCCTCTTCCCTGCATGAATCCTTATTAGGTGAACCTAAAACTCCAAGAAGATGCCAAAATAGAAAGTTTCAGTACTAACTGACCTGAAAAAATGCCACCCTACTTTGCTTCTTCAGAAAATCCAAAGTTATACTAGTTCAGTTTCCAACAACAGTTCACTGAACAGGCACATAAGTCATCCCAGGAGCCCAGGGGCAAATAAATGTTGGGCCCTTTCAGACTGCTGCACTGCATGGGATTCTTGTGTCCCTGGTGCCAGCTTTGTTAGGAGCATTTTACATACATGTGTATATTACACATTATGGGAATTAGCAGCATGAATTATTTCTCTTCCACCTGGAATTTGGAGCTGGGAAAGCCCCCACAAAATTTTATTTTATTTAAGAATTCACTTCAGTACCTTGAGCCTACTCCCCACCACACTTACTCACCATTCCCCAGTGAGTTTAAGTCACACAGGGGAACTGAGCTCACATTTAATACTTTAAGACTTGTTTCCTTAAAAAGGCAAAAACTTGTAATTTACAAGTCAGTGTCACATGTTCAGCTATAAAGAATAATGCTCTTCACCTCCTGTTAGCAAGCTAATTAATCTATCTAACAATTTTTTAGAAATTCCCAGAAAATGTAATAATATTCCCCTGTTGCTGGGAGCTAGTAGCACTCCTCTAGCTAAACACTGTGCCTAGGCATAGGCAGACAATACCAGCTGCTTCATGAGCCCCTGCCATGTCCTCAGCCACACCTGTAACACAAGACATAAACACAGAAACACCACTTCACCCCTTGTGACCAGATGACTGCCCAGAAAAATTGTTGCTAAAAGCACTACTTACTGTCAGTCTGCTTTCCTGCAGCACTATCTGATTACTGTACTCCCAGACCCAGAAGTTAGAGGCACACCTGAGCTAAAGGTCCATTATATTCCCTAGCTTCAGTGCCTGCTGCTGAGAGCTGATTTCAGTAAAGCTGCTCAACTGACTCCTGCATGGAACTTAGCCTAATGAATTCCTGGAAAAACATCAATGCCCCAGAACTTTATCCAAGCCTGAACATAAACCTTATCCAATACCCCCAACAGGTACAATTGATCTTTACTTGTTTATTATCTGGTTGACCCATTGAATGCTATGATAAGACAGATTGTATGTGCATTGGGTTGTTTTACAGCTTTGCTGTAGAATGTCTTAATTAGTATGCTTGATATGCTTCGAATGCAAGTAAAGTGATAAAAATATTGGCAGTATTTTGCCTTATTCAATATGATCATTCATATACTGATGTGGTTCCAAGAAGCATTTCATGACTAAGTGTAGAAGAGGAGGAAGCACCAATGGTAAATGTTCCCTGATTCTATAAAATGCAACTGATGGAAGGTGAAAAAACCTTTTGAGTCTTGTGAACTCCTGTGGACATCTTTGCAATATTGTCTTCTGCATCCAAAAAAAGCAACAATACATATATCTCAACAAGACAAATTACCACTCTTCTCTTTTAAACTGATACTATTGTCACATGGGCTGTCACACGAGCTCCTGCTATGGCCAAACCACCTCTTTTTTCTGTTCAGGAGTAAAGCTTCACAGCAAGTAATAATGGTGCCACCTCCATCACTTTTATCTCTGTAATTCTTTCTATGGTGTCTTGACAGTGCTATTAATATTGACAATTTTCTGGTTTTATGAGATGGTGGAAATTCAGTGTAGACTTATTTTGCTTTTCAAAAGAATATACACGCAGTTCCACCCTGACTTATTTTAATTAATGGTCTTCTTCAGCTTTACCATGGCAGAAAGAAGTCAGTGTTGTCTAGGACTGGCCATCCTAGATTACTCCAGACAGCAATAATTTCTAATGAACTGTGCATAATATCCTGTCCATTTTTCTTCATTAATACTTGATGACTTAAAATATAACTCACAAAGACTATTGAGCAGCTTCATAATGAATTTTGCCTCAGTAAACTCCAAAATGGCGACGTTTTCTCTTCTATGATCAGAATGCATATGTAGGAAAAAGCAGGGGAAGAAGGATAAATATGACTGGGCATGAGTAAGCAAGATATCAGTGAATGCACTTACCTCATCACAACAGTCTGTCAAATTGTCTCCTTAAACTCTCTTTCCACTTTGTTGACTTTGTTCCATTTTCTGAATATGAATAGGGTAATATGTAGGTGATTTTCTACCAAACTTTGAGTTGGATTAGCCAGCAATTTGGAAGCCAAACATTGAAAAACCCAAGACTGGATCTGGAATAAGCAGGTGAGATTGTGGATGGACTTCATATCTGGTTTATGTGTCTTTAAATCAATCAAGCTGGGGTGTCTGTATGGCCATTTGGAAAGCACAGTCTTGGTGAGCTGGCAAGGAGGAGCAGGATCAGGCTGTGGTTGGTTCAAGTGCTGTGTGCTTGTGTAGGTACTGATAAAGACATCTGCTCTCTGTCCACATTGGTGTGTGCTAGGCAGTGACTGTATTGTGTGGTGGCTTTTCTCATTTTTGGAGTTCACACAAAGCCTTGTTATTGGATGAATCTGCCAAAGGCAACAGCAGCAAACAAGACAGGAAATGACAAATCCCCCAGACTTAAAGTCATCCATATTTGGTTTCATTTTACAAGGTCCTGCCACTCTTTCTTTCTCATGCCAAACCAGTAAATACTGTGGCTCCCATTACTGCAGTGTGATTTAACAGTACCTGTGTACAGTTACCTGCTCTATCCAGGATTTTCAGTTCTGTTTTCACATTTTCCCTTCCAGATTTAGGCAGCTCTCCAGGAGCTGACCCATTTTTCCATGTTAACTCCCAAAGCTCCCCATTCTGGAAGGGCTTGTGTCAAGAACAGTGACTGATTTAAATGCCCAGTGACTGACACAGCACTGCAACTAAATGCTGGCAGGAAAACTCTGAAGAGTAGAGTGAAATATTTATATCGGGAAATAATAAATATAATTGATTATCCAACCTCTGACTGTTCGCCACCTTGTCAACTAGACCATGACACTGAGTACCATGTCCAGAGATTTCTGGAACACCTCCAGAGGTGGTGATGGTGTCACCTCTCTGGGCAATTTGTTTCCATGCTTAACAGCCCTTTTCTCAAAGAAATTCCTTCTGATGTCCAATCTAAATCTCCCCCGGTGCAGCTTGAGTTGATAATACAGCCCTCTTCCTTTAGGAACCTGAACACTGAACCTGAATCCTACTGAACTTGAGCTAGCTCTGCACATCGTACTTGTCATCACAGGTGTCTGTGTATCTGTGGTATCATTAATCCAAAACCTAAAACTCCACCCATCAGAGGGAAGTTACCTGAACCCTCTTTGCCAGTGACTATAAATTACTCAGTTTGAGCTCAATGAGTGCCAGTCAGTGCTTTGTCAAGAGAAGGACAGTCCAAGTCTTGACTTTGCCCTTGCAGTTAACTTCTGGAGGCTGTTGTTGTGCAGCTGTTTGCAACCACAAAATTTACAGAGTTTATACCTTCCTCAGAGAATATATAAGCTCTGCAAAATCATTAGTTAATTACAGACATCAGTTTCAAATTCACAGGTATAAATCCTTGAGTTAACACCCTTGATCATTAAACCTGAAATAGGATTTTAAGAGTCTAATTTAGTTTTTTCCATTTCTCCTGTCGTGTCTTTTCCTCCAACTGACTTCTCAAGCAGTGAAAGGAGGCCAAGAGACTTGATTCTACTTTTCCTGCTCCAGCATGGTTTTATCTTATCAGGATTGTGACATTTAAAACCTAATATGACATCTTCAAAATAAGGCATAGTAACTTTTGCAATTATTATTTGCAAAACATTGCTTAGACTGCAAGTACTTTGGGTACAAACAGTTTCATTGGGAGTTTTAGGTGATATTATAAGACAAATAAAATATATCTTGTAGCCAAATTTAAAGATTTCTTCAAACTTTTTGATTTCACTCCATTTTTGACAGAGGTGAATGAAGAGAGCCGTAAAAATTGGCAATTATTTCCTATGTTTGTTTTTTCATGCTACTTCCCAGCATAAGACTCCTGTACTTAGTGGCTTTTGTTGCTTCGTTTAGGGCAGTGAGTATTAGTTAGATATCTAGATTTGGTTTTCTTCACCGTGTCACTTTGCTATGAAGGTGTATGAATATTTCATTGTTGCATTTTAATTGGAAAGCTGACCCTTGTCAATAAACACCAAGAATTTAAAGCATTGAATCTCTTTAAAAGACTACTGACAAAAATCTATATATTTAAGTCCTTGAAATGATCTTACATTTAGCTCATCACTTGTGGTGTCATGGTGATATCAGTGGAACTGCTCCACGAGCATTAAGCACATGTCAGTCCTACAAATAGTTCTTTTCATTACTAGTGTTTCAGCAATGATATCACTATTTTAAAAATGGGAAAATATGGCAACAGAGCTACAAAAAAACCAAACCAAAATAAAAAAACAACCAGCAAGAGACCTGGGTTTCACTTCCAGAAATACTATCTAATTACATAATTTTTTTTGTTCCATGTCTTTCCCATTATCTCTTCTAGTGTATTGCCTCAGTAAAGTACATGAGCACTCATTTTTAGGAAGCAAGTGCTGGCATGCTGATAATAAGCCTCCTTTTAGATTAAACTTTTAATTTGACAAAAGTGTTATTTAATGACTTCAAGACTGAAACATGAGCAATTATCAGGACAAGACTCTTATTTGAGGTACAGAAAACTATAAACAAAAATGTTTATATTATTAGGAGCCTTAGTTATACTTGAATGAAAAAAACAAAAAAGTTACACTGTCAGTTAATCATAGAAATATATCCAATGTATTTATTATTTTAAGTCTTTACTTATGCTAAAATATCTTTCTTCTTCTTCTTTTTTTTTTTTTTTAATTTATTATGAGTTAGCTCTTCTTTCTCTCCTACAAAACTGAAAAATTGGACTGGTCCACTCTTAGGCTGCTTTTCCTATTTCTTTCATGCTCAAAATAATTTCCTGCCATATTATGTTCATTTAAATGAGGAATGTAATGAGACAGTGATACTTCCCTTTGATATTTTTAATTATCTGCTTTGAAAGTAATTAAGCAGAGGGAGAGGAACTTGGAAATGAGACAGCAGACCAGGTAGTTTCTGTTCTGCTTGCTGGAGTAAACTGTCTGCATGCTGAATTATCACCAATGTGTCCCGGATGCAAAGCCCAGAGACGCAAAGCCATCCATTCACACCCAATAAAATCTCATGTAGAGAAACAAGTCTCCACTAGCAGTGAAAAATGTGATTGTATGTGAGGACAAAGCATTGCTGTTCCTTCATCATTAACTAACGCATTGCACGCCGGGGAAGGTGCAAAGATGACGCTCAAGGTCAAGGTCACAAAGAATCTTTTTCTTTTTGGGCAGCAAAACCCCACATACATTGGCCCACCTACAGACTGTGGCTGACCCCACAGTCATCGTGCTCAGGCTGCTGCCCCCTGCCAGTGATCCAAGATGTCACCCTTCTCCTGCAGGTCAGGTGAATGAAGACTCCCAGCGGCTCCATCATCAGGTTTGCAGCCACTTCTCCTTGCACAGTCTCCATTGGGAGCTCAGCACCCCCGCAAAAAGTGGGTGCTGGGTTGGTGAGGCTTTGCCCCTGCTCTGGAACTTCCCAGGTGTAAGATAGAGGACTATAAGAGATAGAAGCAGTAGAAGGGGATTTGCCAGGATTGGTCGAAACTCACGGCACTGCATGGGAGTGTCAGTTTTCCTCTGTGACTGATGGGGAGAAAATGAGACTAGAAAATGATGAAAAGAAAGCCCTCACCTTGCTTCCACTCCCTGTATTGTATTCTTGGAAATAGGACTGTGATTATTTTCTTTAGTGTTAGGAGCTCTTATTTAATATATAAACTCCAGAGGCCCAGGGCCAAACTCCATCCACATTAACTCACAGTGTTAGCAGAGCACGAATCCAAAGGACTCTTTCATGTGGGAAATGTCTTTATGTGGATTATCTTTCACTCCTGTTTTGTTGAGAATTTCATATAGTGCAAATCACTCAGCCTTACTAAGCAACCTTACACAGGTGAATGTCTGAGCAGAAGAAGATTGTTGTGGACAAAAGTCATCATCCTCATCCTGGGAACACTCTCAAACTGCACATGTAAAATGATGGGCATGATGCTAATAGTTGTATCTCAAGCCTTGACTGTCATAACAGACACTCATGAAAATACCAGCTCAGGGTATTGTAGCAGTCCAAAAGCACACAAAATACTAGGAAAACAGAGAGCAACAGAGAAAGATTTTTTTCCACAATATGAATACAATGCTTAACCACATGTTGAGATTATTTTTCAATTCAAGTTCTTTTGTCCCATAGGAGCACTGGAGCAATATCATCAAAGGCATTAAACAGGTCCCTTATGAGGACTACTTGCCTGTCCTGGAACTTTTTACTCTGGAAAAGAGACATTGAAAGGGAAATACGTATCTGTCTATGAGAAGTGACACAGAGGGTGAGAAAGGGAAAGGTGCTTGCTGTCCCCACCAAAGCAAAAGTGAGAGCCATTCAATGGCACTAACAGCACTCAGACTCAAAATGAGCAAAAGGCTTCATGTAACACATAGTGGAGTCCTGGCACTCCTTGCCAAAGGGTGGTCATACAGCTTCAAGCGGAAATTGGAAACTATTTGGAAAAGAAACCTACTGAGGCTTAATAAATATGCAGAAATGTCATTTGTCTTAGGTCAGAAAGTCGCTGACCTTAAAGTTTGAATAGTTGAGTAGAGGGGGAGGAATTGCATATATTTTTATTTCTGTACTTGTTCTTCCCCAGGCTTCCACTTTTGGTCAATGTTTGAGCACGGATACTGTGCTAGGTTGGTTTTTGCCCTGACCCAGTTAAGTCTGCTCTTATATTCTTAACCTTTCTTATAGAAGCCAAATTACTAAAATCCCATAATACTTTCAGCAGCACATTCTGCAGTTTTAGGTGAAGAGCTGCTGCCTCCCTGGCTGTGAGATTCTGCACATCAGGCATGGCTGCTCCAGAAGCAATAGGAGTAAAGGGAAGGCAAAGGCCAGGATACAAGATGAAAGAAGACTGAGTCCCATGACTGCAATGTCAACCTGACCTTTATACCTGGATATAGCCTGGCTGACTTTGAGGCTTTTAATAGAGGAAAAAGCAATTCATTTGAGGACTTGAGCTACCCATAGTCTTTCCTGCAACCAGCCCTCACAGACAATCTCCTCACAGACATACAGGCAATGAGTTTTAAGCAGTGACTCAAATATAAACAAACTGACATCTTAAATAGTCAGGTAAAATTGGAAAAAAATTCTTGTGTGTGAGAACTCTGAATAGAATCTATGCTCATGTGGCCTCTGAGAGAAGCTGCTACAACAGAGGAGCCTCTCATAGATTCATAGAATTATAGAATGGTTTGGGTTGGAGAAGACCCTAAGATTACCTAGTTCCAACCCCTCTGCCATGGGCAGGGACATCTTCCACTCCACCAGGCTGCTCAAAGCCCCATCCAATCTGGCTTGAACATTGCCAGTTATGAGGCATCCACAAGATCTCTGGGAAACCTGTTCCTGAGTGTCACCATCCTCACAGTAAAGAATTTCTTCCTTATATCTAGTCTAAATTTGCCCTCAGCAGCCTAAAGCTACTACCCCTTGTCTTCCCTCCACAGGTCTCTTGTAGCCCCCTTTAAGTACTGGAAGGTGATAAAAGCTCACTGCAGGGTCTTCTCTTTTCCAGGCTGAACAATCCCAGCTCTCTGCCCATCTTCATAGCAGAGAGGCTCCAGGCTCTGATCATCTTCTGGGCCCTCCTCTGGACTCACTTCAGCTGGTCCACAGGGTCACAGAACAGGTAAGGTTGGAAAGCACAACAGTGAGTCACCTGGTCCAAGCTCTCTGCTCAAGCAGAGCACATGGCACAGGATTGTGTCCAGGCAGTTTTTGAATATCTCCAGTGGGGTACACACCACAATCTCTATGGATAATCTGTTCTTCACATCCTCATGTTGTGAACCCCAGAGCTGGACACAATAGTCCAGTTGGGGTGTCACAAGAGTGGAGGAGAGGGGCAGAATCACCTCCCTCAGCCTGCTGGTCACATTTCTTTTGATTTAACGCAGGATACAATTGGCTTTCTGGGCTGTGAGTGCACATTGCCAGGTCACGTTGAGCTTCTTATTCACCAACAATCCCAAGTCCTCCTTCTCTTCAGGGCAGCTCTGAATGCATCTTCTGCCCAGCCTGTCTTTGTGCATTACCTTGACTCATGTGCAAGAGTTTGCACCTGGTCTTGTTGAATTTCATGAGGTTTGCACAGCCCCATTCTCTCAAGCCTAGGCCCATTCTCAGATCTGTGTATGAGTGTGACCTCACTCAGGGTTATGTCCAGATGGTCCTTGGCAGGTGTACATAAGCACTAGGTCAGTTACCTGTGCTGCTGAGGGATGAATTCACCTCTGTCAAAATAGCTTGATCCATTCTCTGGAGATTTTGACATTCCTCACAGCTGGCTAAAGTGGACTGTGGGAAACAGCTATGCTGCTGACACTTTTTACCATCTTAAATGACTAAGAGATTCATCATTAGGCATGCCCTGTCATTTTCATATTGTGAATTTTGAGATAAAGCATTGGTATGCAAGACTAAGGTCTCTGAGACTTCATCTTCCCCTGGGCATTAATTCTCCACACACTTTCTAAAGCCTGTTCTATCAGGCAGAGGGATCTGACCCTGGTCATGGCTAAATGCCTCATGATGAGCAGAGACAGAAGCAAAAAGAAGTGAGTGAGCTTTTCCAGAGCTTGCTGCTTCTGCACCCAATTCCCAGGGCACTGCTGCTATTATTCCTAAATGGTCACATTTTAATCTTTCTTTCCACAGTTCTCAGCTGCAGATATATTTGAAAACTGCATTATGATTATCTTAATTCAGCCATGCAATTTGACCTTTGCTATTTCATTTTACTCCTCCTTACTAAATAATCCTTTTAACTCATTTCTGTTTATTTGTGGATCTCTCACAATGCAGCTTCCCGTAGGATTATTTATTCATTTATTCATTTATTTATGGCATAACTAGGAAAATTATCTAGTTATGGCTAAATGTAGATTTTTTCTTTCAGCTCCCCCATATCTCAGCCTGTAATTTCTTGTCAGCAAGCTCAAATTTGGCTGGATGGATGTTCTCTTGAGAGAAATCTGGAAGCACTGGAAGTGGTAAGTTTGGGGACTCAGTGAGTAGCACCAAACCACTGTTTCCAGGCAATGTTCAGAGTCCCATGCTGCTAAAGGTTCTTAAAAGAGCACTTTTCTGTTTCTTAAATGCAGCTTGTTTATTTGCACTATGTAGCCTAGGAAAGGATGTGTGCACAGGTGCTGAACGGAATTAATTTATTGAGATGTTCTCTATTAGTTACTAACACAGTAACCATCATAAATGCTTATAGGATTTAATCATATTCTTAAACAATATTAAGACAGCATAATGAATCACTTCAACACTGTGAAAGGTCAGAATTAATCGTGCACCCTTTATCTTCACCTATTTTATATGTGAGTTCAACACAGTATCACCTTTCTCCCCCTTCAGCTGAAATTGTCACAGACAGCTTTAAACAGGGGGTCTGGAAAAATGTTCAGAGATGATCCAGTTATACACATCTGGAAAGCTTGTAGGAAAAGAAATGAGGGATGTGAAAGTCCTTTGCTGTCCCCATTATTGTTAGGGTGGTAAACCAACACTCTATGGTTTGCCAGCAACCCAGGGAGCACTCCTTGGGTGCTGAGAGGTCTTTATATGGGGTCACAGAGCTACGGGCAAGATATACCAGCTAGGTGTTAGCTAAGGCTTCAGCCAGCACCAGAGCATACCCTGATGGATGTGGAGATGTCTTCAGCTGAGGGAGAGGGATTACAACTCACCAGTCTTGTGATCTGATTGATTTGACCCTCAGTGTGACAAAAATCCAATGTGTGAGCAGCCAGCTCTTGTTGAGAGAGACAAACAGAAACCCTCTAAGCAGAGAGAGTGTAATCATCCTGCTGGTGCCTGATTTTGTTTCTGTGTAGGACCTAAGTTGATCTAGGACTCTAAGCAGGTTGGAGTCATCTCTGTTCTACGGCTTCTCTGAGCTTGGTCATAAGGATTTCACCTAAAGAAACTCTTCTTTTGCACAGTAGGTAGTAGCCCTGCTGCTCTGAGATGAAGAAGTCCCTAAGCTATCTCCTTGCTGGGCTTGTAAGGCTCATTTAATGCTTTCCCACTTGTTTACTTCCGTGTTCTCTACTGCTCATATTTGTCTTGTCTTGATGTACTCATACTGACAACAGGCTGCTTTGGGAAAGCTGTCCAGTTCTGTGGTGAGAACAGAAACCTGGCATAGAATGGCACAATTACTAATCTAGCTAGATTAGTACTAATCTGGCAAGACTTGTTCTTGCATGAATCATTAAATGTCACTGTGCTATTTTTTTCTTTCCAAGTGTTAAGAGACAACGACAAGTTCCTGACATAACTATTAGAGGTATAGTGAAGCTCATTTCACCAAATATTTTTAAAGTGCTCTGAGATTGGGAAGTGGGAAAAACATCTTAAAGAGTCAATCAGTGGCACCAATTTTGTTTTTTATTATTTGTATTAGTTCATAATTAACACCCACATAAATTCATTGAGATATGTCGACATCATTTACCAGCATTGAAGAACATTAGACGTGCAATGCAGCAAGGTGTCACTCACAGTAAAAATGTCCTTCACAACTAATCAGTATATTATTCATGAAGGCAAGGTACTGTTTACCCCAAAAAGGCCTGGGATATTACTCTGTGTGTATGATACCCTCACAAGGAATTACCAGATTCTGTGTAAAGGTTAACAGCAGGCTCAATTAAGAATCTTTAATGTAAGGGGATTATATTATTCACACAAATTTATTATCAGTAAAGCACATAGCATGATTTGGGTGAACCACTGTTAACTACCATCAGTGTGTATTTTTTTGGTTTGTTTTTTTATGATAAAATTTATAGGATAACAATACTGGCCGTACTTCTTCAACATAAATGCTTTCAGGTAAAGAGCTGAGGTTAATGAAATCAATATTTTATTCAATCTGTTATAGCAAATTCTTTATTTATGGAATGAAGAGGGGAACAAAATCATGCAGAGGGAAAAATATTATAAATCTGATATTTTCTCAGGATTTTTATTTAGCCTTCCCCCTTAAAAGTAACTTTCAGGTTTATATTTTTCTTATTTTAACTTAAATGTGTTTATAAATGCTTGAGAGTTAAATAAATATTTCATTTGATGCCAATAAACTTTTCAAAATTATATTGTAGAATTGATAGTAGTTCAGGTTGAAGGTTGCACAGCTTTATAATAAAAAGATGTTATTTTAGAGATTTATTTTATATAGAGATTGCAAATCTTTTCCTATTACAATTGCAGAATGGCACATTCGTAATTTTCTGAAGAATTGTACTGATGAAAAGCTTTGTTTCCAGCAAGATCCATCCTGCCATCTCAGAAGCCTCCACAGGAGTCTCCATGAAACAGAGAAGAGACAGTTTAAAACCATACTATATCCCTTTTCTTCATGCAGGGTTGATGTAAGATGCCTGTAAAAATGTGCTATTGAACACCACTTAGTAAGGAGCAGCATTTTCCTATTTGTTGCTAAGATAGATGGTTAGAGAGCCTTCTGCTACTGTGAGGGCCAGAACTGAACATCCATGGACAGCAAACTAGTCCTTGAAAGGGAACTCTCTGTGCACAACTCAAGCACAAATCATTCAAATACTTGCTTAAGCCTCATTTCTGATACTAGAAATAATCCAAAGATTTTGAACTGATGGAGTAAAGAGGGATGAATCTCACCCAGAGTGAATGAAGAAATCAGGATCAACAGAAGTCATGTATATCTAAGTAACAATACCAAATTGATCTTAATCCTTTCCCAGTGCATTCCTGAGTCCACCTATCCTCACTTCTATCTTTATACGGTATTAGCTCTTTCAAAAATAAAGAGATGGAACGAACTCTTGGTTTCTCTTACTGCCTAAGTGTCCTTGGGGGTTTAGATCATTATGATTAATATATTGATTACCATTTTTAATCTTTTGTGAAAACCAGTTACAAATCCCTTTGCTTTTCTTGTTAAATGAGACATGCACATGCATCCCTTTGAAGCAGAATTTCCTTTAACTGATTCTTTAAATTTAATATTGGATAGTCTGGGGGATAATCCCCCTAAAATAAATACCCTTTAAAGGTTGTATCTCCCTTAATTTGTACAATGACATGAAGTGGAATCTTCCTCCCAATCCTGCACAACACAGGTTGAATTTAGCAACCCTAGCTAGTCATAGCTTTGAAGACAAACGGCAGCCTTCAACATCCATGCAAGCATCAACAAAGAGTTCACCACTATTACTGCTGCTACAATGATTATCAAGAAAGGATAATTAATATGACAGCTTTTCAAATTTCCATAGGTTATATAAACACAGACAGTAGGAGCATTTTCTGATAAATTGTCTCTGTTCAACCCTAAGCATTAATTGAGTAGTTGCATATTTACTCTTTGCTGAAGTCACAAAGCAGAGTGGTGATTTTGTTTTATACCAAAATGCAGCAACAAGTTTGTCATTTCTGTCTGGATACAAAAAAAAAAAAAAAGGGCAGAGCCCTGTCTGGTGCAAACAGAGGTGTTCTTGTTTCTAATCCCTGGCCTGCTGTCCAGCATAGAGAAGCTGCATTTCCTTAGTTAATTAAAGGAGGGTCTTAACCCCTGAGTTTAGTAGGTTGGTTTGGGTGTTTTTCTTTTTGGTTTTGGTGGTTGTTGTGGGGTTTTTTTGTTTTGTTTTTTTTTGGGGTTTTTTTTTGGTGGGTTTTTTTGTTTGTTTGTTTGTTTGGGGTTTTTTGTGGGTTTTGGGGGTTTTTTTTCTACAGGTATCCATTAGTGATATTTTGTTATTGTAAGGCTGAATTCAGTTTCTGGAAATTCTGCATCCCAAGCACGATCTGCTCCAAGGTCTCAGTCTAACCTGTGGCTATTTCCGACTGTAGACCAAAGTCATGTCTCAGCAGAGATTCTTGATGATTATAGATTCCAATAGCAAACAACTGGCTTGAACTTTTTGACTTTATTTAAATATATTTTGGTAAAATATCTAAATGTAAGGTATCTCAGTGGACAGGGTGAGTACAAGAATATTGTTAGAAAAGTAAAAACAAAAGGAGTTGCTTTTCTTCTTTCAAATTATTTTGCAAAGACAACATCAAAAGGAGTTGTTATTTCTCCTTTCATATTTGTTTTTCAGAGTTGCTTTTTCCTCTTTCAAATTATAACTTGCAACCCTCTGACTTGCTGTCATAGACATGAGTGCCATTCGTTGGGTAGGGAAGCTCAGATCAATGAATTTGACCTTGTCAGCAGCCTCTGGTAGACTGGTGCTCCATCAAAGAGCAGATTTAAGTGAAAGAGAGAGCTACCAGAGGGTACCACAGACAGGTATCTGACTCAGCCAGGAACTAAATGAATGGACTGGGAGAAGCTGGGGTGACCTAGCCAGCTTTGCAGCAGTGCAAAAATATAGGAAAAAAACACAGCTTACAACTCCTGTTGTGAAAGAGAAGAGGAAGTCATCAGAAAGAGTTGGTTTCAGTATTACCCTTAAACCTTTCCCCACTATCAGCAGCTCTGCCAAAGTTGGGGTTTTTTACCTCAGGGAAGACTTTTTTTTCTAATTCCAATAACGGAAATGGAAAGATAAAAATTACAGGAATAACAAGTGAATGCAAAAATATTTGAAGGCCAAACCCAGCTATGGAAAAAGCAGTGCTGTTTGAATCACATAACTGTATAGGCTTTCAAAATATCAGACTTCTTCAATTGGTAGAAACTCCAGAAGGAAATGTTTGGAATCTGACTCCCTCATGTGTGTATGTGTGTATGTGTGGGTGTGATGGAGAAAGAAAGGAGGAAAAATAATCCAATAAAACATTTTTTTTCAGGAACACTTATTTTCCTCTTCTTTGAAGTAGAGTTCCAATCTCTGTCAGGTCTCATAGAAAACAGGTGTCAGCAGAGCTGAGTTCCTCATCCAGCAGCCATCACTGGCACCCCCACAGCCACCTGCAACTCCCTTCACCCCACAGCAGCACCATCTCTCTCATCTTCCTTCAAAGGGCTCTGAGGCAGACACACACCACACTCCAGGCTCCATCATGCCATAAAGAAGCACAGTGGCATCGATAGATATGTAGTCTTTTTCTGAAATAAATTAGTTCATGTCTATAGTTGGGTCATGGGAGGCTGAAAACTATTTCAAAGCAACATAAGTCACTTCCTCAACTCTATTTGTTCTCTTGACCTGACTGCTTAACTTTCCTGTTATCTACATCTTGATTTTATCCCCAAAAAGTTTCTGATGCACTATCAGAAGTGAATGTCAGCTGTTCTCAGTTTCATCTAAAGAGCTTAGCTTTTTGGTGTTTTTTTTTTAAGGGACAGGACACAGCCTATAACAAACCTCACTTTTTTTTTTCCTTTTTTTTTTTTCTTCTGTAGATTTTTCTCTAAATTAATTCACTGGCAGTGCAATGGCCTGCAGTGCCATCCAAGAAAAGAAAGTGCCCTCTGCAGCTGGATCACTAACAGCAGGACTTTCCTCCTGGAGTCTTCCCCTATTCTGTACTGACAGGTGAAATCTCAAGAGTTGGGAGATAGCTTCCAAAGCACCATGAACTGAATGACAGGTATCACTGACAGACCCTCTTACCCCTCAAGACCTTTGTCACCACAAAAAATAGCTGCTGTGTCTGCACAGGGCCCTGGGAGGGAAGAAACTAAGAAAAAAATTCCTATACTGACAAAACTTCTGTCTTTTTTGTCAATTCACTCTCTGTGGTTTTCTGTTGTTCTCTGTTTCATTTGCAATAAATATGGAAGTCACTTTGATATAAAATTTTGCCTGTATCTAACTTCTTGTGCATTTCATAGAGATGCTTATGGCTCTACTACCTAAACAGCTTTGAGAATGTCATCCTATGGATCAATAAGAGGTCAAAAAATTGACATCACTGGGAGAAATATGCAAATAATTTTAGATTTCTCTCAAAATGGAAGTGAGTGGGAGTGAGGAGTGCCTGAAAACAACAGGCTGGTTTTCAAATTAATGACATTTTATCATTGCAAATGACAGCTCTTCTGCCCACAATATTTGGTGGCCTATGGCTTTTTTTCCTAAATAAAGTCCCATATAAAGTCCTTCTTTTCCAAAATTAAAAAAAAAATAAAATCCTAAACACAGTTACTGACTCGGTGGATAATGGAATGTGAGCAGCCCTGGGGAGAAGGACCTGGGGGTGCTGATTGTTGAGAAGCTCAGCATTACCTGACCATGCACACTTGCAGCCCAGATAGCCAACAGTATCCTGGACTGAATCAAAAGAAACGTGACAAGCAGTTGAGGGAGGTGATCCTCCCCCTCTACTCTGCTGCTTTGAGACCCCACTTGTGTCCTGTAACCCCACTCTGGGGCCCCCACCATAAGAAGGACACAGACCTGTGGGAGGAGGGCCATGAAGATGCAAAGAGGACTGGAGCACCCCTCCTATGAAGACAGGCCGAGAAAGTTGTGGTTGTTTAGCATGGAGAAGAGATGTTTTCAGGGAGACATTATGGCACCTTCCAGTATCTGAAAGGAGCTACAAGTGAAGGACTGGAGAGGAACTTTTTACAAGGACACATGGTGATAGAACAAGGGAGGATGGTTTTAAACTGAAATAGACTAGATTTGGATTACATAGAAAAAAAAAAAAAAACAACTCTTCAGTGTGACAGCAGTGAGGTCCTACAAGAGGTTACCCAGAGCAGTTATGGATACTCCATCCCTGGAAGTGTTCAAGACCAAGCTGGGTGGGGCTTTAAGCAATCTGGTCTTGTGGGAGTTGTCCCTGCCTGTCCCTGCCTGGGGCACAGGATTTGAACTAGATAATCTTTAGGGTCCCCTTCAAGCCAAACCATGCAATGATTCTAAGAGACAGATGTTCCTCAAGTGAAAAAAAAAACCAAACAAAACCAAAACAGTAAAGACAGATTCATTGTATAGAGGCTGGCACAGGACATAGAAGACAGATTCCTTCTGGATTGGCACTTCAGCCAATACTGGTGCAAAGCTACAGCTGCAGGTAAGCAAGGGAATTATGCACAGCTCAAACTCCAGATCTTACTAGCCTTTGTGCAAGGGTCATCATCTGCATGATGGTCTTCATCACATGGACTAGAATAACTAAGAGTTGTTAATTAGGACTGGGATAAATAAGGATCTTGTTAGAAGAAATCCCTCACCACTATCCATCTTGCCCTCACTGAGGGTAACAATAAGTTATGACCATTAATTTTTAATATCTTAATTACTGATGCCGTACCATGATGCCAATGCTCTGCAGTTACCTCACCCATCTTCTCCTTTGGGATGTCCCTTGCTCAAAAAAGACTTCATGCCCTTCTGAGGACCAGCACAACCAGCACAGTGACAGGATGCACTGACAGAGATGAAAAGGGGGAATGACTCTGTGCTTGGCTGTCTGGGTTTGGTGTTTTGGGTCAAACGTTTCCCGGCTATTGGAGATGTGATCAAAATGACAAAACGCCCAGGAAATATTGGTGTTACGGCTGACACTCCACATCCTGCCTTCTGCCACACAAATGCACACTGTCATTAGAGACATGAACTCAGGAGCAAAAGCAGGGGTAAGGCATTTAGAATCTCCTGGCTTTTGTCAGTTTGCATCAAATCTTTTGTTTCACTGGCAATATTTAAATGAAATGTAGATTTATCTATTTTTGCACTGAATTTCTTGCTGGTTCTTAAAGCAAAATCAAACCATTCATGGAAGGTTATGAAACATGCAATGCTTTCCCAGGAGATATCTCATTCTCTCTAGGAATATCTTGTTTTGGTTCTTGCAAATGCATATTTTAGATCCACTTATACATGTATTTATGCATTTTTTAAAAGCTTCCTTTTTGGCCTATTAAATACATTTTCTGGGTCAGGCTGTATCTTCATAGACCCACTCTGTAGCAATCAGGTTGGATCTCAAGTAGCATTTCGTTCCTATATCTGTGTTTCCTAGCAATCTGTGATATCAAACATTCAGCTTTGAGATGTCACAGCAGGATTGAGTCAACATTTGTTTAAAGCCACTGGAAGTAGTTCTGACAATTAGTAGAAACAGCAAAAGAAATTCCATCAGGCACACAAAGAGCCAGCAAGCAAGAAGCATACAGTAAATTTGTCATGCAAGCCTGGTGAACTTTAAAGCATTTCCCACTGTGAAAGCTCTGTCTTCTTTAGTTAAATTAGAGAGAATCAGCTTGACACTTTGATTAATATGAACATCAAGGGGCTTTAAAATAATTAGCAACTCTGCACCTCACTCCACCTCTTGCATTTGAGGTCTCAGAGAACTTCAGGAACAGTCAGTCATGTCTGGTAGTGATGCTGCTACCAGTGAGTTCATCCTCATTTCAGAGGTAGGATTGTTGAGGCACAAAGGATGTGGTGTGACCAAGGTTGCAGGAGCCTCGGAGAGATTCTCAGGGACCCGGGGATATATTACTAATTGGTTATTGCTCTTCAGACTTATGCAAATGAATCTTTCTTTTTGTTTTTCCCAATAGATTTAAATAAGACTATTCACTTTAGGGCCCAGAACGCATTTTTCCTTCTATCATTATTTGTGCAGATAATGTCAGAGAACTGCACCTTTTCACCCATTTTTCTTCATCTGTTGAATGACAACAAGTCACTTGGCTTTCCTTGAAAATTGCCTGTTGTTATCTCTGAAAAATTAGAGTTCATCACACCATCAAGATTCCATTTTTGCTTTTCTCCTTCAAAAAGACATGCTAGAATTTATTTAAAATTACTGTTTCAGCATTCCTTTGTAAATGCAAGGGGCTCATCTAACGTTGCCCTCACAAACAGAGCTGGGGAGGGGAATGATGATATTGCACTACAAAATTTTCCTTCTCTGCAGCACTTTACAAGGCCGTGATGCTTTTTGTACTTTCTTCCATGATGCTTTCATGGCATGTGAGGCAGATGCTGTGTTTATGTCATACCTGAGCAAGTTGCCTTTCAGAAAAGAAGAGGCAGAGGAAAAGACAGAGGAGGGCAGAGCTGAAGCATCAGCCCTCTGTCTGTGAAGAAAGCAAACCTGATTTTGCCCTTCCATGCTGCACTGAGGGCATAACTTTCACTCTCCTCACTTAGTTTCTAGCCCAGCACACAATAGACACTCCTTTCCTTTGTTTGCTGGTGGTACCTTTTCCAGGCAGGGGTGGGAAAGACAGAGGGGTCCACAGCAGAGGCAGCAGCGCCTCTGCATGGTCGGCTGCTGACCCTGATGAACAAGAGGGTTTGTGCAGTGCCTGTTGGGAAGCCAGACCTCAAAGAGATTTGGGGAGGCTGTGAAGGCACAGATGATGGCCTTAACTGCTCTGATGTCTGGCTCATAGGGTTGGGTTTTTTGCTTTGTACTGTACCCAGGGATCACTGAAGTACCTGCTGGCAGCCATTTTCTCCCTCTGTGCCTGACAGAGGAGACATGCTGCTCTATTGTGGCCTGCCTTTTATTTGTTCTTGCGGTTTTTTCTCTCCTAACCAAAAGTAAAAGGTTGTCGTATTCTTAAATAAGCACCTTATACTTTCCTTATTGAATATCTTACTACAGACAGAAGAAAATTTTCAGGAATTGCTTAAAAGCATCCTGGCAATGAAATACAGCTTTGGTTTGCTTTGTGTTCTTCAGACAAAGTGTTTGCAGTTTTGTATGTTATACTTACAGATATAAATAAATATACAGACCATCCTGTAAAATTAAGACAGGTATTTGGAGCCTCATACTACTCATAGGTACTCATAGGTATCAGAATCCCTCATGATAATATCTGAGGAAAAGAAAAAATGTAGGCAGAAAGGGAAAAAATACATGGTAATAATATAGGTTAGCATCCTAGGTCTGAAAGTAATCCTACTGAATTCCAGAAGCGTACTATTCAATACAAGTGGGAGTAAGGAAATATGCCTTGAAGGAGTGGCAGAAGGATGCAGACACACAAAACACAGAGTGGTCTGGAGTTGGTCAATGGGCAGAAGCTGTGAAATGGATCCCCAGTAAGGATAAACTTTGTTGGATGTTCTGTCACAATAAGTGATTTTAGTCTAAAGACTCTTGCTGTCCTTGTAAATAAGAGGTCAGTATTGGTGGTCAGAGCTTTCATTTTCAGATATATTTCCTGTCTGTTGTGCCAAGAAAAAAAGAACCTGGTCACACAGTGACTAATTTGTTATCACTTTCCCAAGATGGTAATTTTAACTTGTGGAAATGTTTTGGTAGCCTTGGGATCATGTCTTCTCTGCCTCAGGAAGAGACGCAATGATAATACAAGAATGTTAGCTCACCAATATCTGTGTGAATTCCAGATCAGAAGGGAATAGGAATCTCAGAATATCTACCAAATTAAAGGTTGTATATCCTGAGAGAGATCCTCTGCCTTCTGCCCCTTTACAGTATCAGAAGGAAGTGGCATCCTGATATTCAGGTGCAAGGGAAATGCTGTTTGTAGTCCTTGCTCCAGCTCGCCACTTCATCAGACTGAACCAGCCCACAGTAATCCTGCCCAAAGTACCACCTTCTCCCATCTCCTCCTGCATTGGTGGTGGACTTGGAAAAAAATATTTTATGAGGCTTCATCCTTCCCATTGTCTGTAGGTTAATGTGGATAATGTGGCATGCACACGGAGCTCAGCAGAGCTGCACACATGGATGCTCACAGGCAGGTGGTGTGGGAGACACCAGTGCATTGTTGCCCTGCAGTATCCAATCTACGCCCATTTTATTATTTCTCTTTAAGAAGAAGAAATGTACTCTACCTCATTTCCTGTCCTTCCTCTCCCCACCCATTCAACTCACCAGCAGATGCATAAGAAATAAATCCAGAAATGTTCTGCTGTTGTGCAGGCTTGAGTCCTGTTGCTCATGCTTGTCCAGCCATCCCTCAGGAGAAGGGTTTGTTGTGTGTGTTGTGTTGTTTGTTGGAATGACAGCTGCCAAGTTTGCCAGTGTCACTTGGTTTACGTATTCAATGATGACCTACCTTTGTCAACAAGGTGGCTGACACCTTAGCCCTAGAGGTCCCGGAACCAGGGACAGACTCCAAAGCTCTGTGGCTTCCCTCAGGGCAGTACTGCTGGGGTTGTGGTGTTCACTTCAGCATCTGTATACTTTTCAGTACCCAAGATCACTATAAGCAAGCGGTCAGAGTGGCCAAGACACTTCATTTGGCTTCATTTACGTTTTTCAATAAAGCACTTCGAGTGTTACTGTAACAGAGTTTCCCTGCAGTCATTTAATTCTTCTAAGGCAAATAACCTTAGTGCTCATCTCCCTTCATTGCTGAATACTACCCAGAGCTGTTACAAATTCCCAAAAGGCATTTCTCCATCTAAATAATTCAACCCAGATCTTGTGCATGTGGTGCCAAGATGGCTCACAGTGAGGGAGTCCTATGTTTGTCATCTGTAGGACTTTCCATGCTTTTTCAAAACCTTTGTCTATAGATTTCTTCTGAAATCACTGCTGTGAGCCAAAGTGAGAGGGGGCTATTTGTTTGCTCAGGAAACCAGAGAACAAATGCTGATCTGTTGTTTATCTCACCTGCTGCTTAGATTTCAAAGCTATATGAAAAGAAGTGGGGGTTTGGAGGACTGTTTGTAGCGGGGCTGAGAGCTGTGCTGACACAAGCTGTGGTCAGAGCTGACCCTCCCAGGGGGCAGCTTCAAGCACTATCTATGAACCGTGGAGACCATACGGTTTCATCTCACTCAGATGGTTTTTTTCCTAGTGTCTCACTCAAGTTCACCAGAGAAAGTCATGGTAGGGTTAGCAGATCTACATCCACCTCTTCAGGTCTGGATAGTAGGTGTCCATCTGCCAAGCCTTTCAATTATCAGTTTATGTATCAAGCTCAAGTGCCAGTCCATGCATAAATCTTGCTGGCTTATTTTCAGAGCAGTGCATTGTCCAGATTCACAGCCTGGAAATTGCTGGTAGATTTTCATTTCTTTATGTCTTTCAGTCCTGTTCTTTTTCAGTCCATTTTTTTTCTTTTTTCCTGCCTGGATCCTGTGATTCCACAATTCATTAAGGATACTTTCCCCATGATATTGGTTCCTTTAGCAGCTTTTATCTGAGAAATCTGTGATTTTTTTTTCTTTTAATATCCTTTCTGAGATTTCTTATTTAATTAAAACATAGGCAGCCTTCTAGTGGAAGGTCAAACATGATGACAATGTTCAGTGGCACAAAAAGTATAAAATTATTGAAAAGAAAACAAAGAGGAAATTTTCCATAAGAAATGCATGTCTCCTAAAGCATGCTATACCACTGCTGTACACTATCTAGACAGCAAAAAAGAGGGAACTTTAGACCTTCCTTCGAATGAAAAGAACTCCTTTTTGGTTACAAAATTACATTTTCTTCTAATTGTATGGTATTTTTTTAAGGAGAAAAAGAAGCAACAGTAAACATCTATCAAAAACAGCTTAATTAAAATGTTAAATACCCTTCCATAGAGAAATCTTCTTTCCTAGCAATAAAACCTCACTACAGAGTTAATTATTAAAAATAATGTATTTGCTTCTCTATGTCTGTATATAAAAGATTAACATATTAATGGGAATGTAATTATGTTATAAAACTCCTTTTTTATTTGCATTGGGTTTCAAGATGCAATGTTTCAATGTCATCTGATATTTGTCTTCCTTTATAACCTCAAGCGTGCAGGGTGCATCTTTTAATGATGATGATTATCATGGTAAAGTAGGAGCTTTTAATGTCACAAACAGAAAATTTTTCTCTTCCTGCATCTTAGGGTATTGTGTTCATCCTTTTGAAGACTTAGAGTGTGTTTTCTTGTAATTCTTCATCCATGAATATTTTTTTGCTGGCAAATCATCTGAATAAGAGAATCTGAACTTTTTCCTTTCTCATTGTAGATGTAAATCTTATTCCTCCCTTTACCAGAGGTTGTGCTATGAGTTTTGTGCTCTCAGTTCACACTACCCAAAACATTGTCCACAGCCCTGAAATCAACCCATGCAGCACATGCCTTAGCACTCAGGTCACGGCCACAAAAAATCCTGGTTCCTGTTGGCAGAATGACTTTGTTCTTTAATCATGATAATACCCCTGCAACACAGTGAGGCTTAGTGTGGATTTCCCTGCTGCTGCATCCCTTCCATGGTCAGTCAGGAGAGTCCATGGGCTGCCTCCTGTGATCAGCACAGCCATGCAGGCCAGATGTCCACGTCACCAAGACATTCAGATTGTGTTGGCAATATCGTTCTGGTCTGCGGTCCCACGCAGAAACCAGAGATCACTGACCTGCAAAACAGTGTATCTTACCTCTGTGGAGGACCTGTTGCTGGTTGCTGCTTCTCTGATATAATGAACTGCTGGCTTCCCTTGAGGCAAGAAATCAATACACAGAGGTATTTTAAATATGTGCAGAAGTACTTGGCCTCAGTTGCTGCTGAGTTCTGGGCTCAGCTGGATCAGGAAGCTGGACCATCTCTGTTTCCATGAGAGGCAGCAGTCACCATTTCCCCATGTTGTGTAGGATCTCAGGGAATCTAGTGGAAGCCCTTGACCAGTAACAATGATACCTTAAATTTTAGCTTTCATGTTTTTCAGATTCTGTGCTGCCTAGGGGTGTAGTTCTGAGCCCCATATTAAGTGCTAGTAAGCTCTCTTCAGAGAGTAGGTAGACAAAACAAATTCTTTTCCTGCTCAAGACCAAGGACAACTTTCAGACCCAAAAGCATAAACAAGGATGGACTGAAGGGAAGAACAAGAAATATGAGACAACCTGAAGCTGTAATTGGACAATTAAATTCCAATATGCAAATAGACCAAAACTTATAAAAATGTGAGACCTCACAACCAGTCCTCCATTTTGTGACCATTTTGGGTCCACCTTGGGTGTAGCCCTACCCAGGCTCTTGTCCTGCCCAAGATCCTGTCCTTAAAGGCCTGTCAATAAATACCTCCTTTATTTTCTATGTCTGTCCAGTCTCTGTTTCAGGTCAGCCTTCCCAAGGCATCAACTATGCCAGGCCTTTGGAAATGACAGCAAGAGAGCTGCTCATTTCATAGCCCACGGCTCCAGCTATCCCAAGCTGCAATTCCATAGTACTGGCCACATCCACAAGTTGTCCATGTCTCTGGATGGCCTTTGGTGGGAAGGGTGTTAATATTCATACATCCCAAATCATCTTGCTTATGTTTTATTGGATCTCTGGTGTCTGGGGGAGAAAATAGAACACTTACTGAAAATTATTTGATAGCTAAAATACAGTAAGTTTATCCATTAAATGTATCTTATTTTCAGCTATCAACTGTTGAGCTGTGTAACAGCATCTGCACTCAGAAAAAAGCAGACATGAAATTTCAAAAATAATTATTAGGCTTCGGTGGCAATGTAAGAGCACAGGCAACTCTCCAACATATGTCTGAATATTTTGGAGGAAAGATTCCTCTTTACTCTTAAAGGAATTCTAGATCCAGTCTCTTCTAAAAAAGTCCTGATGTCTTTCTCTTTCCCTTCATGTCCTAAATGTTCCTTTCTCTCTAATCCTTCTGCTTTTTTCTCTAGATCTACAGCAATATGTTCTCCCATAAAGGTCTTGTCTCAGTTGTAGATCATGATTTTCTTGTCTGGCAAACCCATCAGGGTGTGCTATTCCTGCTAAGACAGAAGGATTGAACAAGAACAGTATATTCTTCTTCAGTGCAAGTATGAAATGGACTTGTTACTCTGTTCTGTGAAGGTGGATTTTCCTTTTTCTCACAATAACAAAATGTTTACAACCTAAGTGCCTCAGGTAGGGAGGGTCAAATCCATTGGAACAAAATGTAGGAAGCCATTACATCTATGTGAAACATTTCTCTCTTTCACCCATTTCACTCGTCCTTCTAGTCTGGGTTGGATCCACTCATCTGACTCATTCTGAAATTATTCCTCTGTAATCATTCAACACTTTCAAGAAATATCAGTAGTTCTCCTCCATGACCTTGCATTATTTCTGCATGCCTTCTGCTTCCCATTATCAGAAGGATCTTTGTCTCATCTGTTTAAAATCGTTTCCTATGAAAACTCTTTTTTTTTCTCTCCTGGGAATCCCAGGGAAGTCCATTCATCTCCCTCTAGATGAATTGATCTCCAAGGGAAGAAAGAACACATTGGGTAGGCAGGAGGAGCCCAGGAGCCACTTGCATGCCACCTGAGTGGGTCTGCATGCCTGGCAGGGGGCAATGCTGGATCAGAACGGGGCGGTGCATGTAAGGCTACAGCCCTTGGCACAGAAAACCCAAGCTTGCTGGGCAAACACTGATCTTCATAAGTTGTGGGAAATCCTGTCAAAGTGTCTAAAATTGGTTTTACACTGGTTGAGAGCAGCAGATTAAATACCTAGAAGAAGGGGGTCAGAGGGATGAGCAAGTGCTCAACATATTGGTACATCACAGGGAACAAGCCATGGATTTAGGCAAAAGGCAAGCAGGAGGAAATCACAAGAAGCATATGCACCCTCTCAGTCAAAATTTCATCTCAGTCAATAGAAAAAACAGTTCCTCTTATTCAAGACAGCTTTGGAGCCAGTCCAAGCCCTTTCAAATGTGAGTTTAGCAGGGCAAAGAAAAGATGGAAAATAGAAAATAGACTAGTGTGAAGGGACTGAAATGAAACAGGATGTGCAGTGCAAATGATTCCTTCTGGCCTTCTTCCTATCCCACAGCGGAGAGAAGCCTTGGAGGCAATTACTGTTTCCACTTTCCCATAATACAGATCTTTCCTTGTAATTTTATCTTCAAGGAAAATGATTGGTCTAATCACCCTGCTGGGTACCATCATATCTCACTTCTCTTCAGAAGTAGGAGCACAGAAGCAATGAACCAGAACAGTGATGGACGAAGGCTGCAGCAGCACTTAGTCATTACTTCTCCTATTTGATCACCTTTTTTTTTTTTTTTTTCTTTTGAGTATGAAAATGGGTAGACACATCTCCTATCCTGCAGGGATCCTCAATCTGCCTTTCTCTTTCGTTTTTTTAGGCCTTGCTTGCCCTGCGTGAGAAATTCCCTGGTATTGTTACCTTGCTTCAGTAGAGGAGAAGTTCATGGTGGGCATGGTGGGACAGAGATGCTGGGTAAGAGGAAACCCCTGTAGTTTGGTTCATTTTCAGCACTTCATTGCCCAGGCTCTTTAACATTAGAGGTGCCCAAAATAACCTTAGTCACTGGAGCCCAGTCTTTTCTTTTGGTTGATTTTGCCTGAAATAGGAATTCATTAAGTGTGGAGAGAGTACAGCTAGAAGGTCCTTGGGAGGATGGAGACAGTCATGCAACTGCAAACTAAATTCAAATATCAGGTGGCTTTAGCAACATGCAAAAGAAGTCCATTAAACCTGTCAATCAGAAACAGACATGAATTTTTAGGGGATAGAGGGAGCCATTGGCAGTTCAGAAGAATCCTTGCATTTCAAAATGAACTCTCTTCAGGAAAAATGATTGCTCTTGAGATCCCTCTTGGGAGAAATAGCTTCTCATTTCTGTCTCCTAAAAACAGTCATATTAATAGAACTTGTCATGGAACTGAGCATTCAAACTTCCCCACTGAATTATCACTTCTTTAATCCGCTTTATTAGTTTAATGGGGTTTTTTATTAAAAACATTTTTAAACTGTGTGTACACACAGCCTTCACATAGTTACATAAATTTTTACCGTGTATTTTTTTTTAAAGCTTCTTACTTTTGGGGAAGGTGTTCTAATTATTTGTACTTTTGACTGTAATAATTGTGTGGTACAAATATCGGGTATGTTCTCTGCGGAAAGATGATCAGGCTCTTATGAGATCCAGGGCTCACTGGGCATGCCTGCTGCCTTTGCCTTTGATGAGGAGTTTGGGGAATGTGTGTCAGAGAGTGTCTTTGGGGGCCAATCCCTACTCCTACCAAGGCCCACTTTCCTTATCTCTCTATCTTCAAAGGATGAATCACCCACCTTTCAAATGCCTTTCCACAAACTGTCCAAGGGAGCAGAGGGAGTGGTACCTGGGAAGTTCCCCTCTCTGCTCCAAAAGATTGGTTTCTCTTCCCTCTGGTGCTGCAGTCAAAAACATATCATTCTGCATGGGCAAAAGTTCCTCTGGCGGCAAATGAAGCAGTGACAATAAATACTTGTGAGGCCCTACAGTGAACAATTAGTATTCCAAACATGAAATTAATTTGTCCTGCGAATATAAGAACATTGTAATTTAGTTCACTTTTATTTTATTGTCAGATACAATTCATTTTCTACATGATTTTATGGTTGGATGAGATTCATTAGAAATTTTCCCCAAACTGCCTCTATTAAGTGAAAGAGTGGGGGCAAGATCCTTTCTGTTCTTTTCACTGCAAATGTTGTGCTGTCTTTTCTCCTGCAAATGAGCCTTAACTCTAATCTATCCACACACAATGCTTGGCTCTGTAGCCTTAGATTTTTTTTCCTAAAGTTTCATTTTAATTTTTACTGCTGAAGATTTTTCTCTAAAGATATTCAAATAAAGACTTTAAAAAAAAAAAGAAAGGAAAATAAAAAGAAAAAGACTAGCCCAGGCTGCTCAACTATAGAGTGAATAGACAGTCTTTCTTCTTTTACATCAGATTTTCAAAACTTGCCTTGAAGTTAGTTTTATTCAATTCTGTGTATTGTCCCTGTCTAAATACAGGGCAATCATTGAATAGTAAATGTGTGGACACTTCATCTATTTTGGAGGAGCTACATAAGCAAAAAAGTATGAACAGTCAGACACCCTTCAAATGCTCAGGCATGACTTTGCTCAGCCAAATTTGCTCCATATTGAGACAGACAGTAAGAATGCATCACTCTTTTCTATGGGAAGGATAAAAACGTGCTGTGGAAGACATATTCCAGCCCCCTGCACAGGTGAAGTGTCTCAGCAATGTGTCTCAGTCATCAGCCCCTCTTCACCTACCCTTCTCTGCCAGGACAAAGATCATCCCTTCAATTTGTATATTTGCTAATTCACTTCCCTGCACCATTGTAATTTTTTTTCTTTGTTTGCTTGCCTGCTTCAACTGTCAAAAAAGTCTTCTATTAATAATATATTAGTAATTTACTCTCCAATCTCTTGCCAGAAATGGGAGAAAAGAAAACATTCCACGCACACAGGATGCTGTGCCCAACAAATAAATAAATAAATGAAAAATTTCTGCGTCAACCATTTCTGAAAGTCAGTGTGCCTTAGAGGCATTTGAAATTCTTTATTGCTCCTCTGCCTGAGCCAGGCAGCCTGAAGTGCAGCCCTGGCTGGGGTCTATGCTCAGACTATGTTCACGAAGTGACGATTTAAGGGGCAGGAGTAGGCAGGTACCAGTCCAGCAGTGGAGATCCTCACAGCAGGAACAGGGCTGGCTGTGGAGGGGCTGCTGTACACCCCTAGGGGTCTGCACTGGGCAGAGGGGGCCTGAGCATCCCTGTTTAACAACGAAACGACCCTGTGGTTAAAGCAAAATGAGCTTTGTGCTCCATGATGCAAGTCCGCTGTGACTTTGAGAAAGTCATGTCAGCCTGCAGCCATAAATATTTATAGATGTCCCAGATGTATTCAGGAGACTTAATGAATTGCAGCCAGGGGTGGGAGTAGTGGTGAAGGATGCTGCAAGCTGCATACCTCTGGCTTGTGTAGTGGGATTTCCTGATGACAAAGTGGTGCAGGAATGTGGTATGGCCATCTTGGCTCCCACTGCAACTGCCCAGCTCACTTCAAAACCAGTGTCAGGTAGATGTCAAAATACCTTGAGGGATCTGAGCTTAGTCTGACTCTTTTTTGAGTCACATGGGATAGTGATTTGATCTGTGTAAGTGTCACAGCAGACCTGACCTCTCTGGTACAGTCAGTCTATGACAAGGCTGATGACATGGACACGGCCAGAACCAGCGTCACCTGAGACTTGTCAGGAAGGTCTATGAGCAGTCCACAATCCCTGGATCTAGTATTTATATTGGAGTGTATTTTTAGCATGCAAGGAGGGAAAAAAAAATTGGAGTTGTTAATAGGTTTAGGTGTACACATTTGACCATGAACTGCTTAGTTCACATTTTGGGTATGTGTGTCCCTGGCAAGAAACTTGAGTAATCCAAAATGCATGCTAAACTTCTTTTCTTCACTGACTCTTTCAACTTCAGTGTCTTTCTCCAAAGCAAATATTTACTTATTCACAGTCAAACATATAGAAATAAGCTGTGTTTAGCAAGTGAGATGTTATTCTGCCTTACTAAGAGTTTTCCTATTCCAGAGAAAGGGAAGGACTTCAGTTGCACGGTACATGATAAGGCACTCCGTTCCTTTGCCTACTCTTGAATTTTTTTACAGTTTTGATGCAGTCTATAAGTAGTGATATCAACCCCATGGCCAAGGAACTGCTTTCTTGGCCAACATCACAGAGGCTGATATATAAATCCTGATAATTAAATGGCATAAAGATCTCATAGGAAGTGGTGAATTTTTCTACTGGGTATTCTGGGTCACTAAACTCAAAACAGAGAAATTCACCCCCCAAAAAAAAAAAAGTACAAAGAAAAATAAACAAACAAATAAACAAAATAAACAAATAAACAAAAATATATATTATCATATATTATCAAGGTTTCTCTTGTTCTGTTCTTTTGGATGCTTCAACCAAACCTGAAAAATTTTCAAAGCATTTTCTAACAGACAAAGAAATATTTAGTCCTCATATGTATATTTGACCGGACTGCTGCATTCAGATATTTTCATGTCATGACTTCAATTCTATTTGAGGAAGATGAGACTCACAGGTGTTCTCCTAGGTTTTTGGTTTTTTTCAAGAGTGTGTTCATTCAGCCAGCCTTGCTTTTGGAATATTCAGGCATTTATCACTGATCAGTAGACCAAATATATGCTGCATAGAAACATAGAGTGACTATGAAATGACTCTATGGCGTGACTAGAAATGACAGAGTAAAAAGGAAAAAGAAAAATGACAGAGTAAAAGCAGAGTATTGAGATATACTCTGCTTCTTATCCAGATATAAGGGAAGGTCTCATCTGGAGCTGTGCTGGCGGAAGCTTTTCATAATAATCCTTTTCACTCTGTAATGACACATCTATATCTACAGCAGCTACTGAAAGCTCATCTGCTTGCTGCTATCAATAGTTAACCAGCTCTGTGGTGTTAATTCTATCACTGGTAGCAGTTGCAAAAAAATCCCTCAAACTCGTGCTGCCTGCACGAGTGGTGGGCATGGTGGTCTTATTGTGCCAAAACCTTCTGCCAATTGACCAGACAATGTATAACATTTTATTTATGGGTAGGCATAATTACAGGTCCCAGGTATATTGGATGGGGACAAAAGTGTGACTTGAGCACTGGTAATTCGTCCTTTGGACCCTGAAGTTTACTGAGTGAGCAGGTATTTCAGCCTGCTACAGTCATACCAGTCATGTCTTCTTTTTTACCTAAATCAGATTTGCATACTTTATAAATGTACTTTATAAATGAAAATGGTACTGGTATTCAGTCCGTCTGCAATACTTAGTTTACCTGTTTGTTTCTTTCTTTCTTTAAGAAAACTATTTTGACAACCACCTGTAGGAAAAGAGAATGAAATTAGGATACTGAATTTGCTGCATAGTGATAAGAAAATAGTCTGGAAAATTCAGGGAGGAAAAATGGAGGAAGTCGCTACAGGTGAACATTGATAGGAAACACTTGCCCTGATGCTGGTCACTAAAGGTTCTTCAGAACTTCAGTGTGTGGGTGATGGGCATTGAGAAAGACTTTTCCTGGACAGCTGGAAAAAAATATTTAAAGAAAAGTACGTCACATGCACCAAGGCTTAAGCTCAGTGGTGAACCAAGGTGTTATTTAAGGGATTTGGGGCATTTTTTTGAAGTGTGTTGGTGATTTTCAGCAACATGACTGATCTTTCTGTGCTTATGTTCAGGCGACAGCACAACAACTTTATGTTGTTTTATGTTTGGGTTTTATACCTTTATGTATTTTGACATTTGTATGCTTTGATTTTATTACCATACAGGAGAAAATGGACTAGACACGGCCATTTCAGTCAGCCATTTAATAAATCACTGCAGCAAAGGTGGGCATTTTAATGACCAATTCCAGATGCTGAGCCATGAGCTTAAACACATTAGCTGTGTCTCATTATACATAAAACAAACACATCAAGTTAAACACCTCGAGTGGTAAACATATACATTCATATATTATTTACCAACAGTGTGAAAATACAAAGCTCTTTTCAAAGCTCTGGAAAAGGAGGGAGGTGGAGCACTAAGGCAAGTTTTGTGTTGGGAAGGTCATCAATATTCTGAGGACTGTGTACTTGGAATGAGGCAGGGCCGTAAATGCTCAGTGCTCAAAAAGGTCCACCAAGGGGGTGCAGAAAATGGTGTGGAGCTGTAGAGGGTGAGCAGAAGCTGCGGAGCAGCAGGTGTGAGGGGGCAAAACTGAGTCCACAATGCACTTTTCAAGCCAGGAATCATCAGCTCTTTTTCTTTGGATTTTAATATTCCATTGTAGCGATCAGGTGACTCTGTGTGTGCCTCCTACCCTCCCACAGAGCAGGGAGCATTTGGAGTATGTGACAGAAATGTGTCATTATCCCCAGCTGCACCACCTAAAGATGGACATCAAATTAGATTTTCCATTACGGACAAAAGCCTGTACTGTCCCCTGGAATGTTTCTTCTGTATTGCAATGAACACAACATTGCCTCAGATCAGAACTTACTTCCAAAACACTCTGCTCAATGAGGCATTTTTTTAACAGATATTACAGGGTCCAGCATGTTTTATAGCTTTCTTCAGCATTCCAGTGAAACAAATACCACAGGTGTAACTTAACAAGCCAGCTTCTGTGTTTTCTCCCGCTGCATGTTTGTCCTGCTTTTGATTCGGTGGATGCTGCAATTCCTTTTTCTTTTACTCCTTATTCACACCTGAATTTTATCCTAAAATATGTAAAGGTTGAATCATTTGTGTCTCCACCCATGTTTTTCTTTGCAGATCAGTACATAAAGTAGAATTGTTTAGGATCTAAATGTTCAACTCTGTGTAAAATATAGTCATATTTTTTCTCTCTTTCAAAAAAATTATTAAGTTATGTAAAGATTGTCCAAGGTTCTCAGGAATGCTCTTTTCTGACTTTCCTCAAATGACAAAGCAGATTCAGATTTCAGTTTATGAATTTTATTTTAAATACTAATTTTGAAGGAAAAAATCAAATTATTCTATTATCATCATTATCAACACTGTCATCACCCACCTCTCTACCTCTGAAATGCTTCATGTCACATTTCTCAAAATGTTCCGACAAAGATATGTGCCTTTTCAGCCAAAGGCGCCAGCCAAAATAATTTTTAAAAAATTTGTAATTGACTTCAGTAAGCCTTAAAATAATCCTGCAGATTAAGAATCTAATTGCAGGGAGCAAGGGGGTCATCATATCTGTGAGGTTTGGAATTTTCTTTTTATTTTTCATGACAACTATAAAGGAAATTTTGCAAGATCATACCAAGAATAAAACAATGCGAGTCTGTAGAAAAGGGTTTGATGTCAAAATCTGGAAAGTTAATTTTTATTCTGAGAGACAGACTACTATGTTGCTAGTGTGAAGGGGTTCAGGGTGCTCCAGGTCTATCAGTCAGCCTTTTCCTAGCATTTGTGCCCCAGCACCAAGGTGAAATCACACCTCCAGTGAGCAAGAATGGTACAGTAGCTGTACTTACAAGCACTGGTTTGTGCTACAGGAGAGATTAAAGTTTCATGGTTTAAAAATACTAACTCAGGTGAAGAATTTTCAAAAGGTTAATCTTAAAACCATTCTTTTTTGCAGAAGATTTAAGTTTAAAAAAAAAAGCCAAAACCTTCTTATATTTGTTTGGCTGAGCTTCTGTGTTGTGTATGTAACACAAACCATGTCATTCTCATTTGAGAGTTGCATGTAAATGCAGGTATTAAGAACTGTGCTTTTAATAACTGGAATAGGACTCTGAAATGCATGACAAGGCAAAATTAAGGTGTCTTGTGATGATGGGATAAGAAGGATTCTTGAACACTTTAGGGCAGTGAACACTTTGGTAGGACAGAGAGCAAGGTGGGGCACTGTAGCTCACATCTGTTGGCCAGAACATGGCAGCTGAGAGACAGACAAAGGTGAAGAGTGACATTTTTCACATGCTCAGACCAGCAAAAAAACAAGCCATCTGTCATCCTCTCCCTCAGCTCTCCAGAGCCCTCATCTGGCTTTCAACACCTGACCCAACAGAGAAGTCTGCTCACCCCAGCAGCCCAGCCAGCACCCTCACTCCTGCTCTTCCCTCCTCAGCTCCCAGGCTGTGCCTACAGGACATGCACACACACCCCATTGCTCCTCTGATCCCTTATTGTTCCTCCCTGGGTCAGCAGTAATGTCCCTGCAAAATATGAAAGCAGAGCAAGGATTTCCTAATGGCTGTTGATAAAAACTAATGAACCATTGCAGGTACTCAGCCACAATAGGCACGGGATATCAATGAGCTGCTTGATGAAATTGAATTGCTAGACACTTGAAATGCATCCTTTGTCATTCTGGACAACACCCAGCCTGCCTAAACTCATTTGACTACCTACAGTTGTTACACAGCCAGACAGCATGTGGATGCTTTTATATATTAACCCTGTGTTTGTTTTTGATCAGCTTACATGGCTAAGAAAACCAAGACAGGATGTTTTGAGTCTATTTACCCAGTTTTCATCTACCACCAGCAGTAGACTGAACTGATTGAAATTTGAAGACAGAGATTATGCAAAGAAAGCAGGATGACATATGTTTGTGCTATAATTTTCCCTTTCATAGCACATCTGAGATAATTTCTCACCTCCCTCTCACAAACAACATCATGGAGAGTGAGGATGAGCCCTGGACTTAGGACACAGAATCTGGACCTTAGGGAGGAAAAAAGTAGTTTTGCGGAAGACCAGGGCAAATCATGGACATGAAGTTCAAAACAAACAGCAGCATTTCAAAGGAGCTCACAGCATGAGCACTGTGGATGTTAATTATCCATTGTCAGTCCAAGGGTGTTGGTTTTTGCACCCATCATGGTATTGGAGGGGCCTCTCTGGAAAATGAAGAGCAATGGCAAAACCACAGACAGACTGGAGACTTTTGGTCCTTCTTTTTGAGATCCAAGTAGATTTTAGATTGAGTTTGCTAACCTGGTACTCGCTGGAAAGACCCAATTAGATTGGAGACTGGAAATATATTTTTACTGAGGCAAAAATAAATTTCATGCAGAACTTTCTGTTTATGCTTTGGGGTTTTTTTTAATTTCCTTTAGCCAAGAGACCTTTCTGAAGTAAACATATATATATTTTTAAAACATTTCTGATGAATATCAACATAAAAGGCTTTTGAAAATATCACTAGGTTTTCATCCTTTCTGTTCTCTAAAGTAAAGACAATAAAATAAATATTCTCTCCTTGTTTAATTTAATTGAAACCTTTCACTAGGCTTTTTTTTCCTGTGGACAAAATGACAAATGAGATAATCTGAGGAGAAATTTTGCAAGTTAGATTTATTTCCAGAGGCCAATGTGATCTTCAGCGCATATCTTGAACAAAGTCCCTGGACCTTGATCTGTGTCTTCTTTCAGACTTGTGAATTGGATCTAGCACTGTTTTCCTCAAGGAGGAGGCTGGGACATGAAGGAGGATTTATGTCATGCCTCCAGATGCAGTACAACACAGTCATTTTTAATACACATCATTCAAATGGCCTCTTGTCGCTGTTGAGTTGGAGGCAGCTGAATGAGGAACACAGGCTCCAATCTTCTTAGAAGGCATAGAGCAGTTTATTAGAAATCACATATTTTTATAGACTGCTCCTCTACAGCTGGACACGATTGGTCCTTTAATTAACACCTCTCACCATCATTGGCTAATTAGAAACCACACCCCTTTGCAAGCATCTAGCAAATCAACAAGTGCAAAACACCAAGTGCAAGGATTGTTTTGAATTCTTTCATTGAGCTTACCCACAGCTCCCCAGACCAGTGCCTGGGAAAGTTTATTTGACTTCCTCTCTCACAGGCCTTGCTGTTGTCTGATGCTTGAAAATTTCTCTCTGACCACGCTGTCAGCATCCACAACCTCTCTTTTTGTTCCCCCCCTAACTCCATTTGGTAGCAGTCACTCTGGGGAGAATGTTGTAACGGTGTCTTTGGGTAATACATAGAGAAATTGCTGTGCTCCATTGCCAGAAATTGATTTTTTTTTTCAGGATATGTGTCTGTGGCTCATAAGCTCCATCTGCCAGAATGGGTTTTCTTCCCATTGAGAGTCCTAGGCCAGGGCACAGGCAGCCGAGGAGACCTGGACTTTCTTCACTGCCAGTCTTGTGATAATTCCCAAAGCATCGCATGGCAAGAGATCTGTTGCACTCTCCAGAACTCTGGGACACATTCTACACTTCTATTCCATGTCTGTCATTACTTTGCAAACTGCCCTTACTCCTTTTTTAGCCTCTGTCATCATGGGATTAGGTCTTTGGATGTCCACTCGATCGTGAACAATTTATCATCAGCTCCATGCTTGCCCATTCCTGCAATTCCTGCAAACTTTCTTCAGCTCTCCTTGAAATCAAGAAAAATCAGTCACTGAATAGCAGAAAGCTTTCAAAGGGATATTTTTTGATGCATTTGGAAAAATATTGAGACTTGCACAATCTTAGTGGCCTTTGAACAGCCATCAATCTCCCACCCACCACACAACATAATCATTTCCCTGTGCGAAATTCTTAGCCTACCATTTGTGAGGTTTTGATCAATTGAAGGTGAAGCATTCACACTGAATTTTTAAGAAAATGAATGAAGAGTGAAGGCAGGCATGCAGCTGAGCAGTGACTGATGGTAAGAGGGGCCAATGCCTTCTCCAGTGGCTGCAAAGTCAAATACCTTTGCATTTATGCTCCTTAGACACTTAAAATTAAGATATAGCTAGAAAATGCCTAGGCAGCTGTCAATTTCTCCTTAGAGATCTAGGTCCCAGAGGACTTTCTGGTATTTTATTGAGTGAAAAAACACCCCATGTATTCCATACCAAGTATCTTCTCTGGAATCCACTTTGCACAGGAAAGGGCAGAACTTTATTTAAAAAAAAAAAAAAAAAAAAAAAAAGATTTTTTTTCTTTTACCATAAAGAATAAAATAGTAAATTAATCCTGAATCCAATTAAGACAAAAAAAATTTAAAAAGTGCAGTTTGGATGCCAGCAATTTCAAAAATGCTATAATATTTATTTTTAGAATATGTGAAGAGAAAATTCTCAACTTCTCATTTCATAGAGCTCATTTAAAAAACAGTAGAATGGTCTAAGAATTAAAGAGTAAATAAAAAGACTAAATAGCTCCAAAAATGGACATAATTTATATATATATGTATGTAATATCATATTGCCTTCAAGAAAAACACTCATATTATGTTTTTAGTTTACCTAGACTATATATTCCTCTTCTATTTTTTGTTTCCACTTCAAATATCAAAGGAATAAAAACCACACAACCACAATACTTGCTGTCTTGTTCCAGGAGGGCCTCTCTTCCTGTTTATTATTCATCTTTGGAACTGTTCTTCCCACCATCATCAGGATTCTCTGCATCTCGTTTACCCAAACCTCTCAAAACACTTTCTTTATCTAATCTATTTTAACAGTGTTGAAGAACCCTTCATGGTAATATCTCAGCACTGAAATCTAATCTAATCCATCAGCCCAGAGTCTGGTTGCTTTATGAACACTAATGGGCAGACGCCGTTTCCCTTTCCTCAGACTGAAATCAATCCCACTGCTCAGCTCTGAATAAAGGTGGCAGGATCTGCCCCTCAGCTGGCAATACCTAATTCTTATCATCATTTTCCACCTGGGGAAACTGAGGTACTGTGAACTAAAGCTGCTGAGGGGTTGCAGAGCGGCTCATCTGAAAATGAGAAACCAGAAGTCCAAGCTCACAGCCCTCAGCTCTCACCAGCAGCAGCCAAATCGCTGCTTGAGGAATTGGCTTCTGTTTTAACCCATGCAATTTATTCTGGCTTGTGTTTTAACCCATGCAATGCATTCTGACATGTGTTTTAATGCATCCAATGCATTCAGACTTGTGCCTTTGGTAATAAAGGCTTAACTGTGAAATAAAAGTCCACAACCATCGTGCTTACTTGTGCTTGACTGTAGGTTGCTGGCAGAATAGAAATTGCTTTCTTGAGATGGCAAAAAATAATAACAAAAAAAATTACATTTGATGAGGTTGTCCTCACCCTGGGTTACAAGGAGAGTGAGGTAATAAACCAGATTTCAGGCTGTACTGGGCTGTATCTCCTGCTTTAGATGGCCACAGGACAAGGCACTATTCTAGGAAAATAATTTCAGTTTGTTTAAAAATAAATAGTAATAGTAATGATGAAAACAATTGACTTTTAAAGAAGTCCTTGAGCAAATTCGATTTGCAGGAATATTTCTGGGGTTTTCTCTACAATTCAAATATGACAGCAATATATGAAAATTAATATTTTTAAGTACATTTGCATTTGATCCAAATTCTTCTTCTTAAGTTGCTTGTTTCTCCCCTTATTCCCAACCTGCTGTTGCAAAATTACATCTGTGTGTTATACAGGGAAGCAGAGGAAGTACACAGCAGCTCCAACTTCATATATTGTAGCTACATGATATCACACATTTAAGGGAGTAAAAAAATTGAAAAAACATGGCAAAAGCAGACCAATTTTATTATCTCAGCCTTTAGAGATAAATAGGATTCAGATAGAAGGAAGAGCTTGAATTTGTCCACTACTTACAAAATATTCCTCTGATTGTGTACAGTTATGTATCTTTCCTCCTCACAAGAAGAACAAGGTCTCACTGATGGTTGGAGATGCCTGTTAAAGAGAATGCACAGACTGGATGGGTGGATGGGATGCTCGAACCACAATTCCCGTGAGATAATTGTGATAACATTTAAAGAAAGAAGTGTCAGACTGTGAAAAGCAAAAAAACACACTGTAAGAAAATAAATACTTGTGGAATCTAAGACCAAATAAAATAAAGCTATCTTAAACACAGGAGCAAAAAACCCTGATGAGACAAAGACTAAAAATATCAATTGCCAAAATCACATTGATGAGCATTATGTCTACAGTGTCACCAAGAGCACGGCTAGATAGCTGATTAAAACTACAGAAAATGTCCTTTTCTCAAGTTTGAATATGCTATGTGTCAGTCAGTTTCAGCCAAAGGATGTAAAAGCTATATTAAGATACTACCTGAATTTCAACAGTGCCCTCTTGAATAGTTGATTTTAAAAGTTCAAGGATAAGTGTCTTGGCAGCATGAATGTTGGTTTTTTTTCATGGTAGTTGGCTTCTGCCTGATGTGTTCAGAGCTCATTCACCCTTCTTTTGCACATTACTATAAAGAGTACTAAAAGCTAGAAACTGACAAGGACTCTCAGTCTCATACTTTGGGGTTTAAATCTGGAGAACATTGGAAAACTGGCTCATTATGATGAAATGGCAGGGCTATTTTCTTTTGTTCTGCTTCAATGGAATATTTTAAAGTAGTAGAATTTGCTGGTGTTGAAATCAGCTGCTTTTTTGCCTTTTTTTTTTTTTCCCTAATTTGAGTCTGCTTGCCTGAAAAAAAAGACAGCTTTGTCAGGCCTGAGCATGAGATTCTTATATGGTATTGAGAAATGGAAGAAAGAACAAGTGGGGAACTAGAGCATTTCAGGATACCTAGCACAAAGCCCCCTGTAGCGCATGGATCCCTTTTCAATACTTTTTTTTTTAGTTACAGATTATTGCATTTAAAGACAGAAGAAGCCATTTGACATTCTTGTCTAACTTCTCACAGTCAGATAATTTCAACTGGCAAGACCTGCATCCAATCTCTTTCAGAGTGAGAGGTTTTCTGCCCAGCTTTTTGAAGGAAGTTTTTACTCAGTTTGTTCTTTACCTAGATTCCCTGCCATTACCCAAATGAGTCCAGGGAAAATAATCTGTTATGAGCGGTTACCACCATCAATAGGCTCAGTGTGTTAGAGAAGACAGAGCTATATAAAGGGTCATACTTAAACTGCATTTAATAGAAGAAATGCCATCTTCTAGTGTAAAGTGTTTCATTGTTCACACATTCATAGACTCAATAACGCTGTAATTGCTATTCACTGAAAATAAGCTTCTTGAATTCAGTTCATAGCACATCTGAACTCATGCTGGAGACAATTTTTCTGCAAACATAGACACCACCACCCCATTAGGAATCACAGCTGAAATCTGTTTGGGCTTATACAGACTAACTAGAAGGGAAAAGAAGGGAGAGACAGAGAGAGAAAGATATGGATCTGTAATTACAAGCAGCAGAAGGACGTGGTTAAATTCATTGGGCAGCAATACCAGCAACACCAGCAGATATCTGCAGAATGTCTTGTCTGTAAACATTGTCTGAATTAATCACAAGCAGAGACAGTGTAATAATTGCATTTTATTAAAGCTGAACAAAAGACTGTGATACTGTTCTGAATAAATGAGCTAACTGTAATGTGACCCACTTCCCTGAGATCTCAGCCATAGCCAAAGTGTCTCATAAATTGTTCTGGAGAGAGGCAGATGATAGGGGAAGACCTGCAGAACCACCACATGAGCTACTTAGGGAAACAGGTCTTGAGTGGGAACAATCCTTAAGCCAGCAGACCTGGTCCACCTCTTTCATTTTTGTTTTCTTGTGAATAGTCATTGAACAAATAATATCCATTTACTTATGAACATTAAGGCAGCATCTTTTCAGATAGTTCTCAAGAAATAAAACTTCCTGTCATGTCAATATTTTGCTATGCAAAGAAGTAAAATACTGCAAGAATTTGAGGAACCATTTTAATAAAGGAACAGAAAAGAGTAAGTGCTCTTATCTTTTGCATTAATGAGTTTAAGGCATGGGAAATTCTATATGTGCAAATGAATGTAGCCTAACAGATTCCCAAGGTATTTTTTCTTTGTTTAAGAGATATTGCAAGAAAGTAGGGTATTAACTGGGAGGTTAGTCATACAGAGAATGTGTGACAGAAGTAGCTATAGGTAAATGCAGGTATTGGCAAAGACATCAATATTCTGAGTGTGTACACGTTTCTATGTGTGCCTGTAGTACACAGGAATGTACTGAGTTTTTCTCTGAAACCAGTTCAAAGTCTGGTGTGTCTTGCTGAAGCATTTCTCTATCTTGTTTCTCTTGTATCACTCAGGCTATTCCAGATCTGTGTCTCCAAAAAATCTCCTCCAAAACCAGCCTCAGAAACAGCAGCCTCTGACATTACTGTCAGTTTTAAAGCCTATTTCTTGTCAAGTCTCCTAGCCCTTTCCTTGTGCCCTTTCCTGCATTTAGAACCCTTTTGAGGGCTGTACAACATTAAATTTAACATTTTATTTGTTCAGCAACATTTTACATTATGAAACCCAAAACAGGCCAAAACTGTGAAAGTACAGCACTCTGTCTCTCATTAAAGGATGTGCCAAGAAAAAATTGAAGCCCATTAAGGAGAAAACACACTTTCTGTCATGTATACTGATAGTTTGGGTTGTAATCTATGCCGTGAAACTCTGATAATCCAAGAGCTCTTGGAGTTTTTTTTCAATTAGATGTTAAAAAGAAGCAGTAACCTTCTCATGCTGCACAGGACACTGATATCTTTCAACCACAAGTATTTAGGGGCCTCTTTCTCTTTGTCATGTTATTTACAGCTGCTGTGTACATTTGCTGGGTGGACTACATTTTACATTTGTGAATAAATATTAACAAATGCAAAAATAATTGCTCTGATCTCATCCAACTGCCTGGCTTTCTCCTCTTTTAAACAGTTGCACACACAGTGGCTTGTATCAACAGACTACACAGACCATCTACCTTAATTAACACTGTGTGTCAATCTACCACACAATCTACCAGTGTTTTACAGAGGCACATAAGGTTTACAGGTGTTACCAGATCCTTGCCAGGAAGAAGGCTATTTGATTGCCAGGTTTTTCTAATAATGTCCTCCTGACTCAGCCTTCCTCCTGTTAGAGCTCCAGCAGTAACAAAGATCCTGGCTTGCTGGGAAAGTGAGACTGATAAGTGTAGTGGTCAGCATAAATAAATATATGAAACAATATTAAGGGTCTGATTCACTTTCAGTGACATTGAGCTAAATGAGAAATAAAGAGGCTGATATTTATAGAATTGCCCAAGGGAATAAAGGCTTATGCAGTGGTAATAGGTTGCATGTATTCACTGACTCTTTTAAAGTTCTGTCTGAAATATTGTGCCATTAGATTTCATTTGCATCTGTTGCTGTCTAGGTTGGTAAAGAGAGCAATAAAAAATACTGCAAGGTGATCATGCTGCCTTTAAGGATATAGACTGTAAATGAATTAGGATATAAACAATATAAAGAAAACCAAATCTGGATTATATATGCTCGTAACAATTCCAGCAGATTTGACTTGCGTAAGTAGCCAAAGCTCTATGCCACACCACTCCCTTTCTTCAGATGTCTCTTTGACAAGGATTCAGTGATCTTTTGCAGGGTGGTGCCCTCATTGCTTTGTATGGAACAAAAACTGACTGATGATGACTTCTGTCACCCCTAGCCATCACTGTAGCAAATTAAAAACCCAAGCCATAGCACTAAAATAAATTTCATCTGTCTCTTGCTGCAGAGATTGCACAAGAACATGTTGGGAAAAGAAAGATATGCTGTACATGTTAGAGCACAGAAAATTTCCAGGAGTGCTTGCCAGTATCACTCTATATGCTAAATTTGTACAAACACAGCAGTTAAGAAGTTGTACTCCAGTTAAAGTGTCATTTGACAAGATGAACGCATTCTGCTGTCTCCTCTTATCTTGTGAATGCTTTATCTCTGAAGGAGAAGAGCAGATATTCTCTGTCTTGCAGATCCAGCCCAGCTCTTATGTTAGGCATAGCATTCAGAGTACATCAGAACAGATGAGAAAATGTGAGTTCCCTTCCTCTGAGGACAGAAGAGTGAGAAGGACCCTTCAGGCTTCAGAGCTGAGGGTAGTAATACTGAATTTAATGTGGAACAAATACTTCTTCAGTCACATATATATTTCTAGTATAACCTAAGAGCAGTGGAAATATGGCCTAAGCCTCACCAACACTTTCATGTCACACATGGCTTTTCTCACAATTTTTCTTTCATTCAGTGCCCCAATATGCAGATTAAAAAAACAGCAGCTCTGGTAATTCCCAGGACCTTTTTTCAAAAAGAACAGTGGGAATATTTAAACTTCAGGAGCTTAATGAGGGAAACACCAAGTGTTTAGCATCTTTTGAATCCTAGAAAATCAATGTCACTAGGATTGTGGGTTCTCAACAGGAACATAAAATGGTTACATGGTTGCAGATACTTAGTCTTCTGAAAAATACGGCTATTTTACTTCTCTAATATTTTGATTACATCCACCCTTCTATTTCTCACTTTCCTTTCATATCCCTAAAAATTACCCATTGTGGATGTATGTGTTTTGACTTAGTTGGGATTGATATGAAATCAAATGAGACAACCAAGAAATCAAGAGAGTACCCTGTCACTCTGTCAGTGACAGAAATGTCTTCATAAATAATTTTCTGTAACAACCCCATCAATAACTATAGTTATAATACTCCTCCTGCAGCAACTTTGTTTGTTTAGTGTGTCTGAAAGTATTGATCCTTGTTGTAAAGTTCTTTTTTGCTAAAGTCTGAATTTGTAAAAAAGTAGTTAATCCAAATTGATTTTAATGGAAGTTAGTACTAAATCCTTCTGGGAGTCTGGCCCTAAATGCCTGGGAAGAGTCAGTGGTTGTTCACTGATCCAGGACAAATATTCCATTTGTTCCTTTGTTTTCCTTTCTCCTTGATTCAGTATATTGGAATCTAATGCAAGGCTTTGCTAGTCCTATTACTAAGCAGCTCCTGGATGAGAGTTGTTAACATTTGAAGTACAGGAAGAAAGCTTGGCACCTGAGGGGAAGTAGTGCAGGAGCAGCAGTGGCTTCATTCAGCGTGCTCACACAGGAAGGAAACTAAAATTTTGCTAACAGGCTGCCAGGCATGCGGGCTCAGTACCAGAATAAGCACTTATTACAAGGCAACCTTTGCAATTCCCAAGGCCTTTAACATAGATATTGCAAAGAGAGTACATGCCAAGGGTGGATATGAGAACAGGGAGTCCAAGAAAACCCAAACTTTCAAGTGACTACAAAAAACTATTGCAGTAGTTCCTTCCAGCTGCTAGCACTCATTGGCACCCTCCAGACATCCACATGCACTGCTACTGTTTCAGAGAGTTTATAGTATGGGTAAGTTAATGCTGGTGGAAAATGTGCTGGACTGGCAGATTCCACCTGTGAGTCTTTGTCTGTGTCACCTCATTGTTCCTACCCTTGTGTGGTTGTATGAATTCCTTTACAAAGGTCTTACCCAAGATGATGATTTATACGTCTCTTGGCACGGACTCACAGCTTTTAGAAGATAATTGCAAAGGTGTAGAATAGAGATCTCAGCCCAGAGACAAAGGATAAAACACATTCAGTTGAGAAGTCCCTCCAGACTGATCAAAGCTGCTTTCTGGATTCTGTAGATAGTGATCTTTTTAAAATTATCCTTCTTTACACAGCTGCATCCATCAAGGAACACAATGGTCCAAAAAGATGGCTGTTAGGCAAATACTTTTTGTAAGATGGATTCAGGGAGCAGTCTCTACATAGCTTTGTGTTTGTTACTCTGGGACAGCTGACTGAAAGTCTTTTTGTTGCCATATTCTGATTTGCTGGCCTTATATTTTTCTACTTGGGTTTCTTCAAGTGAATAATTTGTTCTGTCACTGGCGATTTTATGTAGAGACTTTAATAATCAGGGTTAATTTTCTGTGTGCATGTGCTAGACAAGGATGAAGATGGGCCATGAAAGACTTGTGACTTCTTCCCAAAAGACATCCTCTCATGTCAATGAAAGGGTGTTTCCAAGGATGTTTAACACACAGTCACTGAAAAATAATTTGGCACTGAGTTTCTAAATGCTCTCTGCTCTGCTTCAATGTCACAGGAAGTTTAGTTTGGGGTTGTAATATACTCTTCTCATACACTTGTATAGCTACATGGTCATGTCATTTTGAGTCAGGGAAACATCAGAGGGTAGGATCAACCTCTTTATGTGGCAGAAGACTGAGGGTTAGATTTTTCTAGAAAGAATCATGAAGCACAGTGCAGAAGCAGCTCTTTGATTTTGAAACTCCAGCTGTGAGAGAAGATATCTATCAATTGACTGCACACATCCTTCCCACAAATGGATAAGTATAAAAATGTTTTAGGTACAGATTACTGTCTTATTTCAAATCTGTATAGTCAGAAAAAGTACACATGAATGTGTGGCCTTTGCACCTGACTTCTCTGCTCATTTGTTCTCTATAATGTGCACCCAGTATCTGGGATTATCAAGGAGAGGGATGAGGAAGAGTACTACAGGTTAATTACATGCTGTAGATAAAGATTAAGCTCAGTGGAGTTACACTTATATGGAACCCACAGACCAAGAGAAGCAGGCCTGCTATGTACATTCAGGCCTACATTTATATGACAACATTTTAATTCAGAAATGACCTATTGATCTCAACAAAATTAATGACAAAGTAGGGTATTGATTTTGGTTTAAATCAATGGCAAACTTCCTTCTCCCTTTGAAGAAAAAAAGCCCAATTCCATTTAAAAAAAGTTCTTGAAAACACCAGACATAATAGTCAAGTGTAATGGTAGAGGTACACTCTCATGCCAGAAAAGAGGATTAAATAATTTCTTACTTTGAAAATTAATTCATTTTTCAGCTGCGAAGCAAAAGGAAAGTCAATGTAAAAGAGCTCCACTGATTTCAACAGCCCTTGAACTGTCCCTGAATTATAATTTTTCTATAGAACTTTTTTTCATAAGGAAGACTACAATTAAAGCAGTAGCCTGTAATAAGTCATTCCTGAGTACCCGTGTGTCTCCACTGGGCATTGCAAGGTGGAGCGTTATTTTCTCACCTGCAATATCCACACATATTATCACACTATATAAATTACTTCTATACACAGGATGAGAAGAATCAGGATTACATTGCAGGAGGGATGGTTAAGTCTAAATATTAGGAAAAATTCTGAAATAGAAAATTTAAGAACAATCCTAAACAAACTGTATAAGGAGGAAGAAGCATCTGTCTACTCAAACACTTAAAGAAAAGTCTAGAAAAACATCTGTCATGAACAATTTAATCAGATATTAATTCATCCACAGGAAAGCAGGAAAAACTAAGGGAGGGACCTTTTATTACCTTTTCCAGCTTTACTTTTTTTTATCTATGAATTTCCTTTCAGAATGATGGAATTATCAATTTTAATTGGCAGCTCTTTGACTAAATCCCAAATTATGAGGAAACTTGCATTCACTAATAGAGTTCATGGGTTGTGCTCATTTAAGTAGTTTACTATTTTCATCTTCTATGGAAAGAGCAAATGAAGAGAGCACTTACATGGCGTGATGAGTTAAGTCAGTGCCACAGCCTAACTAGAGCTTGGGGTTACTCCACTCTGACCAGACAGTTCTTGCTGTTGCAAGCATTCTATCATGAGTTCTCGCTCTACTTCTCTCTCACTGGGACTAAACAAACTTTTTAAATTCAGATGGCAGAAGATCACTCAAGTGGACAAAATAAATTGTAAGAGCTTTGGAATAAAAAAAAAAAAAATCTGAATTAAAACCTCAAACTACATCTCCCCGGTCCACATCTTGTAATAAATCAGCAGACAAAAATTTCTCACTTGCTGCTAGCCACTTAAAAAAAGGCAAATAAGTGACAAAGGATCACTGGGAAAAAAATAAAATAAAAAGGCCATTCCTTATTCTTGCTTATCAAAACATATTATCTTTTACTTAGCAATAGTGTAGTGGATTTTTTCCATCAGCTAACACCATAATTCCATGGCACATTACAAACATGAAAAGAAACTATTATGTGCATACAGTAGTAAGTTAATTCCAACACTAGAAGCACCTCTGGCAGACAGCACATGTAAAATGTACTCTCAAAAAACAATCTATAGTGCTTTTAGCAGGATGGATTTTGCTTATTTTATACCAGGCAGTTCAGGTAATAACTGAGGAGGAGAAAGAATAGGTTTTGAGGGTGAAAGTATGAATCCTCCTTATAAATATTACAAACCTATTGAGCCATCTGAGGAATGGTCAGAGTTATACACCTGGGGAGTCTGTATGAGCCAAAGACAGTCCTGAATTTACCAGTCAGCAATCTTTCCCACAGAGCTGCAAGTCAATTGAACAACATTCTGGATTATCACTGAGCCATGAGACCACTCACATGCTTTCTATCTGAGCCCAAGCTGAGGTATCCCTGCAGCCTGAACATCTTCTCTCTGGGTACATTCATTTGACCACCCAGTTCTCATCTTCACTCATCCAAAAAAAAACTATCTTATGCTATCACAGATCCTATTCCAATGCATACACCCTTGCACACACATGTTTTAGATCAAAAGAAATTCCAGTGTCTGTTTAATCAACATAAAAATCCTTCAGTCATTCCTGTCGTGAAGGGAACTAGCTGTCCTCACTGTCTAAATTAATGATGTTGAACTTATTTATTTGCATTGCAATGGTGTTTAGAGACTTCAGGAAAAAAGTTGAGGTTTTATTGTGCCAGGCAATGTAGAGTTATTTAATAAAAGACAGCCCTTACAGCAAACAGCTCACAATCAATAAAGGCAAGAGAGGTAAAAGATGGGAGAAAATACTCTTTTATCAAATTCCAGCTTTCAAATGCAATTACTGTTTGGAGTCATCACCTGAATGAAATCTAAGATCTGAAAGGCCACTTTTATTACTTGTATCCATAAATATTTATGGCAATTTAACCTCAAAATTCCCATGTGCTCAGGGCTTTATATTCGTATTCAGCACAAAGGGAATTCAGCATGCATATCTGAGGGCATAATGGTTTGAGTAATCAATTCTGTATTCTCTTCAAAGAGCTAGATCACCATTTAATTGAATCCTCTGCTTTGTATCAAAATGCTAGTAAAGTATACAGGGACATATAGCAAGTGCTTCTTGCTAAAGGCTTGCCTTGTCTGTTTTATTGTATCCTCTGCTTTCTTCCAGGTTCTAAAATACCACCTGCCACTCCAGACTTGTGACAGCTCTGAGAGTCCTGATGAAATTTTAAAAATAATGCTTCATATTATTTTGAAATTTATGAAATGCTATATATTAGATGTAAATAAATTATACTTGAGTCTTTCATTTTGCCTTCTGCTCCTTGATATGTTACAGTTTATAAACTCCAACTCTTCTAGTCCCTAAACTGAAGGACTAGAAATTTTCTCTTTATCCATGATGGCTGTGAAATTTGTGTAATCCTGTGACTCCAGGAACTGAGACTCTCAAAAGAAAATGTAGATTATCAAGAAAATTAAAAGAAAATTTTCCTAACTGCATCATTCAGCTGCATTTGAATGGGTTCTTTACATCTAGATGTACAGTTATCATTTCACAGTCTTATTTTAATTTTTCAAGACAGTTATTAATAACTGATCGTTCTTCTGCATTTACTGTATAATTCAGATATGTTCAAAGAAAAAACAGCTTGGACTAGTGAACCCTTTTAAACCTTTAATGGAAATGTAAACTCCCACTCACCAATCTATGTCATTATCTGTGCCAAAGCTGCTATATGTAATTGGCTAGGGCAGGATAGCTCACAAAACTGTTATTCCTTGTTAATGTCTTGTTAACAGAACACTGTTTAAGTGAAGCCCTGGTTAATACACTCACTACAAGGGTTCTGTATCTTGCAGAAGCACAGCATGTTGCTGTATACGTTGTGTTCCCATTTCAGATAAAAAGGGAAAACAACTCTTTTCTCTATGAGCAATAGGCTAATATTAGTGGAATAGAGAAATCTCTCTAATCCTCATGGATCTCTCTGTTGTTCTAGACACTCTTTTGTGTACTTAGACACAAGGGTGAACAAAAATACAGTGAAATTTTCATGATTGTTGGAATCTAGAAGGATTATTTCTATCACTAAGTCAGATTCAGAGGAAAAGAAAGTAACCAAATAAAAATTTTTCAATACATTGATATTCTCAATATGTGAAATCAGTGGAAGTGTTGCTTAAATGCTGATTGTGTTACATGGTTTAGAAATAGAGTTGTAATAATTTATACAAGAAGCATAGAAATTGTAACTTTTATAAAAACAGAATTCATAAACTAGAGATTTTCTATACTACCAATATCTTTTTCTGCAGAAGACATGGCAGAAATGCTAGAGTTTCACATAGATTAGAATATTCCATAAAACCCCTATTTGAAACACTTTTATATAAAATTTGCAGCTGAAATGGGATTATTCAAAATTTTCAGATGGCAAAATCAATTCCTCTAATCCAAATGTACTGTTTAAAAATCAACAGTTTTCCTTAAAAGGGAATGAAATCATTAATAAAAACTCCTATCTATTAAAACAAACTGACTTTAGATCACTAGAATATGTGATCTTAAATTCCATTTAACTGCAGTGTAAACAATTCATTATTCAGCAACATTGAGATTCAGGAGCACTTGGGGACACTGTAATTGGCTGCTGTGCTTGTAGTGAGCTGGGGGAATATTTTTTAAAGAACTTAAATAAACTAGTCTAATCTGCTTAGAATATGAGCATTACTATAGAAAACCACTTCACTCTCCTTGACAAAGTGACCAGTGGGTTTTCTGTGAGTTATCAAATCTCCCAAACTCCTCATCTTTCAGGATCTGGGACTTCACTTGGGCTGTGCCACAGATAATGTCTGAAAGTCTGTGATAGAGATTGAATATCTCACGAATGCCAGAAGAAAAGCACATACACAGAACCACCAACTCATCATTCAATAAATCTGCCATTCTTCTTTAGCAGCTTGGTTTTGCTGAGTTCTATGGATTTTATTTCCAAAGAAATGCAGCAGCAGCAGTGATGGGAAAGGATACCTATTTCTTCCACTAGGAAAAAACAGAAGACAGGAAAGGTAGGAAGGATGAGTTCAAAACACACAGCACAAGAGAAAAGAACAAACTCTTATACCTTCATTTTTGATGTAAATTATTGACCATCATAATTGGCTACTGATCAAAGACTTTACTTCATTAGGGGAGGTAGAGGCACAGACTCCTTTAGAGTGGGGCCTGGGCTGTTTTAAAAACCTTACTAAGATCTGTCTTACTGGGAATGTCATTTTTCTTCTAGTAACACCTCCTTTTCCTTTGTCTACTTTGTGTTTGCTTTGACTTTGCAAACTGAGCTGTTTGCAACAGGGACAGCCTACTTTTGTTGGTATTTGCAGTTTACAGCACAGGGAATACCCAAGACTGACTGGGACAGCTCAGGCTCTGCGAAGACATAAAATAATTTAAAAAAACTATTTTTTTGCTTTTTAAGTGTGTGAAAGAGTGTTACTTTACACACATATACACACGAATGGTCCCACATCTGGTTTTTGCATCTTATTACAGCTTACAAAATGCTCTCAGCTCTTCAAACCATAGGGAACTTATTAGTGGTTTGTTTGCACAACATTGAAGCTATTACAAGCCCAAACTTTGATTTCTGTGACTACATGCAGCTGGGCAGATAAAAAACCAAAAACATGGAGTACAGCAAAGCAGTGACCATTTGTTCCAGTGGAAGTGAAAGAGGAGAAAGATGATGTCACATCCCCTGATCCCTTCCCCTCTCAGCTCCATGGAAGATCATCTCCAGAAACTCTGCAACAAGAGTAACAAGAGGGGAAAGAGTGTAAGTAAGTACAGTGTAAGTAAGTGTAAGTAAGACAATGGAATTTTCTCACAAAAAAATGTAACAGTCCTGCTTGGCCACCATACTCAGAACTTCCAGGAAGGAACGTGATTGATAATAAATGATTTCCATAAACCAAATGAATTTGCTACCTCAGATATTCCCGCTGATTTACATTTAGAACCTCAGTGGTAGTCAGTGAGCCTGGCAGGTTAACAAAGTGGTGCCTTTTGTGAGGAGCAGCAGCCAGGCTCACAGTGCCTATGGGAAGCAGAGCTGTCATGCAAATAAAATTATTTGTACACAGGGCAACAGAAGAGCCTGTTTGTAATCTTTTAATTTCATCTTATGAAGGTTAAAGGGAGTTGCAGCATGAGACACTAAAGCTTTGTAGACATCCAGCTCCCTTTATTTCTCTGATTCTTATTCTTTGCTCTACTGATAAAATCTTAGTAAAAGGCAGTGAGAAATAGGTTTACTGTAACCTCAGCTGGTCTGGTCATTTAAGGAGGCTACCATTCATTATGAATGGAAATAACAGGGCATGACAGAAATTGAAAGGCAGCCTCCACAATTCTGTCAAGGAGAGGTAGTATCAAATGAATATATCCATTAGTACGCTGCTCCTAACTTAATGCAGACCCAAGGCCTGTGAGTATCATGATGAACTATTTACTATATTTGTTAATGCAAAATATTTTTCCTTTGGAAAAAAAAGTAAGTGCTCTTCACAAAGCAGATTAACTTAGATCTTAAAGATAGGTGGGGTAAGAGGATGCCATGCATATTTTACTAGGCTTTTTCCTTTTAAAATGGATTTACTTTGCAAGAAAATACATTTCAGGGTTCCAATATAATGGGAATTAATATAATTCATAAAGTTCAGAGAAGAATATTATTGAAAATGCTTTGGTAGGAAGGAAATCAGGTGCACAGCTCTGGTCAGCTTAGGTGTCTTCTAACAGTTTATTTGAATTATTTGAACTCCTCTGGAAATTTACGTCTTAGCTTCTTACTCCAAGGTACCATTTTGGCCAAAGGGAAGAAGCAGACAATTATAGGACACAGTCATCTTGCTCAAAATAAAAATCTAAAATACATCAGACAAACCACACAAGTTGCTTTTTCCCATGATCTCTAAAGGGATCTTGAGAGGAGTACTAAAAATTGAGAATGTCATCATAAAATCATTAATGGACCTGTTGGAAAGAAGCTCTGTGGAAAAGGGCCTGGAGGTCCTGGTGGACAACAAGCTGTCCATGAGCCAGAAGTGTTCTGTGGCCAAGGAGGCCAGTGGTATCCTCCTTTCCATTAAGGAATAGCACTGCCAGCAGGCTGAGGGAGGTGATCCTGCCCCTCTACTCAGCCCTGGTGAGGACACATCTGGAGTTCTCTGTCCAGTTCTGGACTCCTCAGTACAAGAGAAATGTGGATCTCCTGGAGTAGGTTCAGTGGAGGGTAACAGAGATAATTAATGGACTGGAGCATCACTCTTACCAGGAAAGGCTGAGGGAACTGGGCCTGGTCGTCCTGGAGAAGAGACAACTGAGAGGGTTATATCAGTGTCTGTCAGTACCTGAAGGGAGAGTGTCAAGAGGATATTTCCAGGCTCTTCTCAGCAGTGCCAAGGAATAGGACAAGAAGCAATGGACAGAAACTGATGCACAGGAAGTTCCACCTGACTATGAAGAAGAACTTCTTTACTGTGCAGGTGACTGAGCACTGGTACAGTGCTGTTTCTGCTGCTACTTGGGGATAGGAGTGGGATCCCTCCCACAGGAGACAGTCCTCCATGAACTTCTCAAATATCAGTTTATCCCACAGGCTACAGTTCTTAACAAAGGGCTCCAAAGAGCGTGGGTCCCTTCCCTGGGCTGCAGCCCTCCTGGATCAGACTGCTCCAATGTAGGGCCCCCATGGGGTCACAAGTTCTGACAGAAAACCAGCTCTAGTGTGAGCTCCTCACACCACAGGTCCACAGACCCTGCCAGGGGTCTGCTCCAGCACAAGCTTCCCACACAGTCACAGATCTCTTTTGGGCATCCACCAGCCGCCCATCAGTGTGGGGCTCCTTCAAAGTTTGCCACTAAGTCTTTTCTCCCCCATGGTCCTGCAACAGCTGCAGGGAAATCTCTGCTCCTGCACTTGAAGCACCTTCTATCTCTCCTTCTCCTCTGACATTGGTATCTACAGGGCTTTTTCTTTCACATATCCCCACTCCTCTCTTCTCTGGCTACAATTACTTCTGCTCAATAAATTTATTTTTTTTAACCTTCCTAAATATGCTACCACAGAGGTTGATTGTCTCAGCCTTGGCCGGTGGCTGGTCTGTCTTGAAGCTGGCTATTGGCTCTGTCTGACATCAAGGAAGACTCCAGCAGCTTCTCAAAGAAGCCACCTCTGTAGCTCCTCCCCTGCTATCAGAACCATGCCATGAAAATACCATGCAAAACTATATATAAAACGTGGAAACAAGATTGAAGTAAAAGCCTTTTGTCTCAGCGAGCTTGGGAATAAATTCGGGAATACAGGTTATAATCTCAAATTTTGATAATTCCTGGCTTGTCAAGCAGCAGCCTCAGCCAGCATTTCAAACTGCTATGTTCAAATAATTAATGTAAATATATCCCATTCATAAATAATTATCAGAGGATCAGGATCATAAGATTTGATTAATTAACAAGGATTTATCCAACACAAACTAGACAGAAACAATGTTTATACGTACCTTTGCTCTTTCTCATCTCCAGCTTTCTTCTTCTCTTCTGAGCTGTAAATTGGTCTTCCCAGGAAACTTACAACCCAGATGTATAAACACAGTAGATTAATTTGGTATGAACCAGATTTTACTTGCATGAAACAGTGTTAAGATTCAAAATTCCTGGTCATATACTGCTTCAATAAAACATATTTTAATGGTAAAATAAAAGGGTAAAGAGCATGATTGTCCTTAATTCTCTCTTAGGCATAGGTCTCTGCTAATTTTTATTCCCTCATTTGAGAAAACCTACAGGCTGCAGAGAATTCACAGGGGTGCAGTAAGTATCATCAGAGGCTTAGAGACCATGGTCTATGGGAAACACTGAGTGAGCTCAGCTCCACTTGTCAAATCAAACAGATTGAGGAGAGACTTGCTAAAAGTATGGCACAGAGAGGAAACAAATAACCCTTTTTCTATCATAGGTAGAAGACAAATAAAGATCTCAGCCTATAACAAGGGAGAGCCAAATTAAACATTTTAAAAGTGATGATAATCGCCTGCTGAAATAAATAGATTGTCTGGGGAAGTTGTGGAACAATCCATTTTCTTCCTTGAAGAATAGGCTAGACAAACATCTGCCAGGAATCATTTAGACAGACCTTCTGCCCATGGACACATAATATACTTCTTAATGGCAACTTTATACTTTCAGCCATAAAAGAATAATTTTTAGTTTTTTAAGGCTGTTTTAAAAATTGTCCTACACCAGATAGCTGAGAAGGTTTGCTGTGAAAATCACCAGTTTGGATTAAAAAAGTGAGACAACTCAAGGAAAAAGTCCTTCTTGAGACTTCTTCATTCAGCCCTGTTCTAATAACCCTTGTCCTCATCCTATCGTTGTCATGGCAGTGAGAAACCCCCAGGAGCCAAACTGGAACTCCTGAAACATCAGGTGCTGTTCACACACGTATGCACAAGCACACAGTCAATCTACTAGAACAAATTTAATTGAGAACAAGCTTTATTGCCATCTTCCTCTGATTAAATTGGAAATGTGGAAACAAACATGTGGATGTTGGGCCAAGTTTTCATTTGCACTGATGGTTTTGGTACTGCTTTCTTCCTAAAAGGAGGCCTTAAGAAGTTGGTAAAGAGAATATGCTGTCTTTTAATATTGACAAAGTTAGGAAAATGGGCCATAATGCAAATAGGAATTGAGTATATTTAGTACTTTGCCTGGATTTTTACATTCACAATAGTGCTTTTCTACTGTTCTGCTGCTATAAGGAACTTAAGGTGAGTAATAATGAAGTGTAACTGCACTTTGCAACACTGCCCATGAAAAGAGATCTTAAAGGAATCCCAGGGTAAATGAGAATCTTGGTAACTATAGCTATACTGTGTTGGCTTAATTGTAATGTGGTTACTCAGAAACATTTTAATCTTTTGAAAAGTGCAGAGGAATTTGAGTGAAAATAGGATTTTAAACTGTTCTTGGTAGTAGGGTAGAAACAGTATTGAATGAAGAGTCCCTACGTTGGAAGCCTCTGTTTCCTGGGATTTGCAGCCCACTGATGATGATCTGTTTCTGAATCCTTTCCTGTCACCAAGGTCAGGCTGACAGGCCTGTAGTTCCTCAGATTCTCCTTCTGATATGACACCCTTCTGTCGATGGGTGTCATATCAGCTAACCTCCAGTCTGGGGCATCCCTGGTTAGCCAGGTAAATGACAGAAAATGGCTTGGTGAGCCCTTCCAGCAGCTCCCTCAGTAGCCTTGGGTAGATCCCATCCAACCCCATAGATTCATGAATGTCTAATTGACATAGCAAGTCACTAACTATTCCCTCTTGGATTATTGGGGCTTCATTCTGCTTCCCAACTTGTTCTCCAGCTCAGGAGGCAAAGAAGACATTAAGCACCTCTGCCTTTTCCTCACCCTCGTTCACTATGTTTGCTCCAACATCCAGATGGATATTCTCCTTAGCCCTCCATCCAGATGGATATTCTCCTTAGCCCTCCTTTCTTTGTTAATGTACCTATCCTGACAGGAAAAAAAACCCTAATTTACACACCAGCTTCCACACAAACATACAGTTCTTTACATGAAATCTTACAATTCTAATTTAGTTTGATTTTTTCTTATGCAGGTACATAAGCACCAACTCAGATGATTTCTGAAATTGACCTCAGGGAATAAAGTTAACAAAAGCAGAATAGAGCATTTATTGGCTAGCCCTAGAGAAAGTTCGTCCTGGGAAGTCAAAAGAAACTCTAATAGTGCATCTGATTCTCAGTGATTCTTGAAAGTGTTTTACTATCTAAAAAGCATGGAGAACACGTTCAAAGGCATAAACACAAATCAGGAACCAAGCTTCCATTAAGAGTCATCAACAGTCTGACACCCAGCTACCATTTGTTCCTTTGAAAATCTCTTCCTGCATCAATTACACTTACTTCCACTTCAGACCTGCACCCACAGCCAGAGTGGCATAAAATATCCTAAAGAAAATGAGCATCAGCCTGAGTGGGGAAAAGGAGAGCAAGTGGTGATCTACAGAGCTCACACAGCCAGAAAGCACCAAGCTAACTAGGGTGCAGCCTGGGTAGCAGCAGGAAAAAGCAAGGGGCAGAAATTGAAGAAAGGTAGTGAAGTGAAAGCTGAACCAGAAAGACTTTTTAACTGAAGATAAGTAGTGGGTGACAACGAGAAAGAGAAAAGTGCTGGCAGTGGGGAGAATGGCTGGATCATTAGAAATGGCTGTATTTTCCCTCCCCTCTCCAGCTGGGGAGGGAAGTGATAGAGAGGCTTTGGTTGGTGCTTAGCATGCAGCCAGAGTCAATCCTCTACTCCATGTAAAGGATCTGTCCCAACTTCAGCCACCAACAGTCTACTTTGTATCTTGACACCAAAACCACCCTTTTCTTCTTCCTTTCTTTTCATTTATTCTCGTGTCCTTTTTCTGCTGTGTAGCAACTGTGGCACTGAAGACACAGTAATTGGGTGTCTTTTGTTCCACAAAGAGTCTGACATGACTTCCCAAGCTGCCACAGTCAGTCCATTAAGTGTGAAGGCCCCAGAAGGCTGATTCTTTAAAAAAATAAAATTGTATGTAGAAAAACAGAGAAGAAAAAAGTGAGCATTCGGAGGAAGAGGAGGATGAAAAAGAGGAAGACTGGGAATATAAGAACAGAGAAAGGTGGAGACTCATTAACGAATTTCCAGTCTGATGCTTTTCCTGTATCTCCATGCGCAGAGCATTTCAATCACCTGCTCTTATTTGGCAATTCCAAAACCATTTTAGGCTTACTGAGAGAAAAAAATATATTTTGCATAGATGCCAGTTCCAGGACTTCTGTAGGGATCAAAAAGGGCATTTCTTCAAAATGCTGAAGCTGCAAGAAACAAATCAAACAACAAAGGTTTATTGCACAGAAGAGGGAGCACTCAAGGTGGATCTTTAATAAGTAAAGGATTTCTTTTATTTTATTTTAAAAGGTTTTTTCAAAAGGAAAAGACAAACAGAGCAGAAAAATTTTTACCTAGGAATCCATATGCAGAGTCCAGATCCCAAAGCAATGTATTTTCCTTAACACTAATGTAAAACTACAATAATTCAGATAATCAATCAAATTAAAACAACAGATCTCTCTGAACAAAAGACTGGGAAAATAATTGTGCCATTTTTCTTTTTTGGAGATACTTTCTCGTTCAATATAATGATGCCTTAATTGTATTTTACCACAATAACACATGCCAGTGGTAGCATTCCAGCTGAGATCAGAATCCAGCACGAAGAATGAAGCAGCCTAGGTATTTAGGCTAAGTTGAATATATGAAAGAAGAGGAAAGATAATCTCCCATTCTGTGTGTATAATATCTTTCCCTATATGTATTGCGGATACGCTCAGAGAACTTTTATGATTTCATTTTCTTTGTAGTTCTCCCATGAGAACTGCATCCTCAGCCAACTTATGGGATAATAATACCTATCAAAGGAAAGGCATCTACATCAAGGGAGAATGGCAATACATTTCAGTTGAGATTTCAGCGAAACTAAAGAAATCTGAGGGATGATATTGTTTTTTACAGGATTCAGAAATGTGTTGTTGAAATAACAGGTAAGGAAGAGCTGCTGAGTAACAGGAAGGCTGCATCAAAAAGGAGGCAGCACTTCAGCCATTGATGCTCAGATTGTGAGAAGAGAGGAATGAGAAGAGGAGTGACCATTTCCAAACTGGTTACAGACAGAGTAGAACAACTGCTCCTCTGAGTAAGACCGCAGAATGAAGCCACCACTCCATTATACATATAAAGTTATTTTGCAATCAAGGCAAAAAAATGTAGAAAATAATATCTAATGAGGGGAACAATTCCTATACTGCACCAGAAAAAAGGCCTCAGTGAACCCTTTTTTAATGTGTCCTTTTGGGGAAACAGTTGAATTCCACTCAGTGGAATTCTTTCACAAGTGAAGGGATTTATGAGAGACCAGAGAGTTCAGTAATGTAGCCTGGATAAAGATAGTGCGAGAGCCATATCTTATCCAGTAATATATCTGGAAGAAATTGCTAAACTACCAGTCATAAGAGGGCATCTAAAAGGACTTTCTAAGTTGTGTGAGGGTTTTGAAGTAATGATACAGCTTGTTACAAGAGGTGGACCCAGCATGTCTTTCCTAAGCACCAGAAGCAGTAGAGTGTGTGATTAACTGAAATGTTCAAAACTATAATTCTTCATGTTCTCTATAACAAGGGATGACTATTTAATGGAAAGTTAGCAGTATGCTTCTGCAATATTTTCAGAAAAACATTCATTCACTGCTAAGCCACTTATTCACTCTGACAGATTAAAATGTCTTTGTATTATCTTCTAGTGATGAGTAAAACTTAGATCATGTCTCAATAAATACAACAAAACTTTAGGACACTACAGATTTTCTGGGGGTCTTATATCTGAAGTATTTGGAACTTCGTGAATTTTTGTACAAAGCCATACATTATCTCCTTTCTTATTTAAATTCTTGGCTCAGTTCAAATCAAAGCTTGCAAAAACAGATGGCAAAAATAAGTGGACTACTCAAACCATAGGCACTGTGCTAGACAGAATAAAATCTCTTTTCATCTTTGTACTGTTGAAATCTTTAAATAAATAATTAGTATCTCTCCACTCTATATTTAAGATTTCAGGGGAGTGCATGCATTTTTTCGTTGTTTCTAAACACACTCTTGCACATAGTCATTACACATTTGAAGTAACTGTTTATGCAAGGCAGAGGTCCAGCAATATTTTAGACACAGTAGTTGCAAATTAAGCCCACTGCAATACAGCAGCCCAACCTTCTGAGGTTATATGGTTCCAGGCATAAAAGCATTTTGGAAACAAGAATTACATTATAAATCATTTATGTGGGTACTTCCAACAATATGAAGAGTGGATTGCAAGTAAGAGGGACTTATTTCAGAAAGACTCTAATCTGGTTTTACATTAGAGGTACAAGAATAGAAAGTGAATAACCATCTATTTCAAACACAGAAATGGTAGCACATTGTTTACCTTGCTAGGAGAAATAAGTGTGACATGAACTTTTTTGTTCGAGCCTTGCTTTATTTCTATATTTGTTTATGTATTTATTTTTTTATTTATTGTAATAAAGTTAATAAAGATGCTTAATACTGTTAATAACTTTAAGTAAAGCTTCTGCTGAAAAGGTCTGGGAATCTGAGATATTTCATGCAATAGAGATTATTTATATACTTTTTTAAGAATTCTTTTTCAGCACTCTGTGTCCCAACATTTATTTAGTGCCAATTAAACTGTGTAATTTGCTGGAAATTATCTGCATCCCTCAGGTTCGTCATAAGTTGCTCATAAGCAGACTTTAACTATCCCAGAAATAAGAGTGACACAGTGACCAGAGGGGTTTTCAAATGTGTACAAACAGCTATTTCCCCAGACCAGCTCTGCTGGTTGATACAGCTCCTCCATCACATACAGTGAACTGGCCAGGGATGGAAGGGATCCCACTTCCTTGATTGAAGCTGGCAGCCATCACTGAAATCAGCCTTGACATAAGCCCCTCCAGTCTCATGGAAAGAGAGTGGAAGCAGTTGAGGGTACACACAGAAATGTTCCTCCATGCATGTGAATCCTGGGCTTGCCTGACACCTTCTTAAGGAGGATTCTACTCCTTTTGCCCACTACTAAAGTTCTCCTTTCCCCTCCAGACAGGCTTCAATAGATTGAGATGCTATGCTGAGCTTAATCTTCCAACAGAACTTGATGTTTTAAAATGGCAAACTCAGGTGGAATGCACCCTCTGCATAAGCCTCACCTTAGCCACTTGCCCAGACAGTTTATCCTAATTATCCAGGAGCATGAAAAAATGAGTTGTCTCCACCACTAAATCTGTCTGATCAGCAAAAGCTTCTCTTAGCTGTGACTGCAGTTCTTTCTGGTTTGAGGACTCATCATACGAGAGACATTTCATATGTCAATGCAACAACAACCCCATAGCTAAGCTGGTGAGATCTGTCTGCACCCCAGAACTCAATGGAAGACAGAATTTCTTGCACTTTTGCAGGAGAGAAAGAAATTTGGGGTGCTGACTGGACATCATCCATCAGTCATCTCTCATCCTAGAGAGAAAACAGCTGACTCAGAATAGCTCCCTCATTTAAAACTTTAAATAAGTAAATCCCAAATAATCCTTTCTATTTACTCAGACATAGACTTTCTCTGTGTTTTATTTCTCATGTACGGAGAGAAATCAGCCAGATTTAACCCTGAGATATATCTACAGCATCTTAAAATCCAGTGCCCTTTTCCATTACTCACATGAAACATTTCAGACCCCACCAGGAGCTCATGGGATACATTTAAGAGTGGGAGACCATTAATAAACTAATTACACTTAATAAGAATGAGGGTGAGAAATTGAAGGTGCCCAGTGGCTCCATGGGTATTGCTGTGTGCCCAGTCCCTGGCATTTTCATTGCTGTTCTTGACTTCACCTTTGCCTGGATGTACAAGTGTGCTATTTGGGATGTGACCCAGCTAACATCTGGGCCACTTCATTAATATGCCTGGTTTCATCAAGGTTATTTCAGGCATTCCAAAGCATTTGATTTGGGCTTACTGTTAAGACCCATTTCCAACATCTGTTGATGGATGTCTGAATACTTTATCTCACTCCCTCTTGCACGCACTCACTGAAAACAGAGAACAGTAAAAAAAAGGAGGTGGTCAATGGTGGAGAACCCCAGCTGGCAGAAGGAGTGCTCTCTGAAATAGCAGCACTGCCCAGTGCTGTATGTTTATACACTCCAGTGTGAGACACTGACCCAGTTTCAATCATGCAGTCAGTCTTTTCTCACAGGAAAACTTCTCCCTTTCTCAGCTCCACTGTGCACCTCTTCCAGTCAATCTATAGTTTCTCTGAACATGAATTAGCAGAACCATGCAAGGCACTGTACACAGGATCCTAGCAGAGATGTGGTGGACTAATGCTTGCTGATGTTTACTGAACATATTTTCCCTGGCTGACATTTGGTGTTTCATAGTTGAAAAGTACCACACCTTTTTGACAATGATTGATGTGACACAACAGGGCTTTGTCTAGTTGTCATGTATTTAGCCTGTGGTTCACTAGAACATGAAAGTTTTTTTTTCCTGACCTTTCCATGGAATGAAATCTGACCTGATTGTAGAAACCTAGTTTCTTTTTTTCTGTACTGTGAATGAGTTTGCACCTTGAAGTCAAGTTCCATTTCCACTACTCCAGCCTTCCAGTTCACCCACTTTCTTCTTCATGATGAAGTTTATTTGAACACAGCTTAAATAATTAGCCAAACACAGTTAGCCAAAAGCAAATTTTAGGCTACTAGTCTTTAAACAGGTGCCAAGACATAGATTTCTGATGAGCTTTCTTCTAATTTCCCTCCAGCCTGATAGTTTTCTTGTGTGCATCTCATTCTGTTGCATTCATTTTAACTACTTCTTGCCAAGCTCAAGCTTTGTACTGAATGTTTGTCTCCTCTAGTTTCCTTGTGACTCCTTAAGAAATGTTTTTCTTTGATACAGATGAATTATTCCTACAAAATTTTCTTTCTTTCTTTAGAAAATCACTTACTTTCAGAAACATGAAACTAGGTTAATATACCACAATCTGCTTTTTCCAGCCCTATATCACAATTGCTCCCATTTCCATAATATAGTTGTATGTAATTATCTTTCCATTTAAAAATTATTCTTAGAGCTTTACACACTATTGAGCTCAGATTAACAGTCATCAGTCCTGGGTCACTTTTATCCTCTTTTCTAGATTCAGGCACCCCATTTGCTATTCTCCAAGCATGTAGTGCTTTTTGAAGATGATGATTAACTACAGCCTTACTTTTAAATCTTTCAGTACTCAGAAAGAAATTCTGCCATACCTTCCAATGTGAGCTCCTAACTGTATTCAAAGCATTCTGCTGTGTAGGATTATTTCCATCAGCCCCATTACTTTCCCCATTTTACATCATGTTTTGGGCATGTAGTGTTGTTATATTTTTATCAGAAAGCTTTAAGTACCATTTGCAGGAAACCCAAGGCAATGTGTAGACTGAATCTTAATATTATGTTAATATTAGTATTGTTATTAATATCCACCCAAGTCTGTTTGATAATGGTCCTGAAGTGATGCCTGCTGATGTATCTATTCTTTCCTTTCACAGAGATGTTAGCTGCACATAGATAACTTCAAGCCATTCATGGAGTAGTCACTGCTCACCCAGTAGCTTTGGAGACTCCTCTCTGACAAAAAGGATGCCCAAGAGAAGTAACAGTTTTGCTAGGAATTCCACATATAATATAGCAAAGCCACTTCTGAGACATTTAATTTGGTTTTGATGGAAACTCCAACCACTACTTTGTCCCTCTGTAACTTTATAGGAGATTATAAAGACTAGCTGCTCAAACATTTCAAACATACTTCCTGGGGGATTTATTAGATATCCATACATTTCAACATCCTCATCCATTACAGAAGTAAACATAGAGACTGCACTTCTAGAAGATTTGATAAAAATTAACAGAATCTCATGCCTTTTAGAAGTGATTTGTAATTGGCTTTTTTCCCCCTGATTTTCATAATTTTATGATTTTTCCCTTCCAAGCAAGTCCATCAGTTTTCTTTCAGATATTATGGATCGTATTTACCCTGCTGTCCTTGATTAGATATGCCAGCTCTGAAGTGTAGGGACCTCTGATCTCCACTACATCCTTCAACAAGTCTGAATGACCCCTTTTCAGGTCACTGTAACCTAATTCCAATTGGGTGGAACAGACTTTTTTGCCCAGATTTCCTCTAAAAGGTTGAGAAATTCTTCTCTCTTTCTCCCAAGTTTTTTCTTTTTTAACTTCTAAACTATTGCTGTAATGTTTCCAGCATTGTCTTCACTGCAACAAATAGGCTAAGCAAAGAAAGAAGATCCATATGATGAAAAGCATCAGCAGACCTTTGCTGAACTTTCTGTCTGTGTCATTTATTATTATTATCCAGGAAACTCTGTACTGAAAGAACTCTGATTATCTCAATATTCCTCTGGTGTTTGTTCAACTCCAGAGTTCCCCAAAAGACAGGAGAGGTAGTATATAAGCATGAAAGGAAAATATTTATTGTCTTTAAGTTTCTAGCTAATGATTTCTCCTAAAAATGTGGGATGTTGAAGTTTCTGTGCCTTCAAGGTTTTGTCAACACAGGAAAGCTATAACAACACAGTTCTATGCTCAGGGCCTTATAATTGTCTTTATAATTGTCTTTCTAAACCCTTAGCCAACATCATAGCCTGTCTTCCCCTTCTTCCTTCCTGCCTGCCTGGGTCTCTCCCTCCCCCCTTCTAGAAGTGTTGTAAACAAAAGCAAGAATAGAAGATGGACAAATATGATTTAATTCAAAAGAAAAACAAATTAAAATTAAGGATAACTTAATTTTATATATAGAATTTTATATATGTAATTTCTAGTATCACGCACACTCAATTGACAATCTAAGCCAACTAGTAAATTCCTTTATTTACTTTAAAGGATTTGTATTGACTGGTATTTTTTTTTAGCTTCATCCCATACCTGCGTGTTCTTTCTGAGCTTGGGATCTAGCCCTACTTAAAGAGCAGGAAAAACTAGAGGCATCTGACACAGACCCCACCCTCAGCAGGGCTATTTTGAGAGAAAACGGATTTTATTTCTGAGATTTTCTTTATTTCTAAAGCAGGTATGTGAAAAATAAAGCCAGTTGAGGGAGATAGCTGGAGGAAAATGTGAATACCATCTCCTAAGCACTCACTCAGCATTGCTGTGGGGCCATTCCCTTGAACCAGCAGTTCGGGTACTTCAGCCAAGGTGATTTGAGAGCTGCCTTGGAAATCAGAGTGCCACTTCAGTAAAACATAAGCAGGAGCTTCCTCTTGTCCTCAGGCAATCAAGGTCTCACTGACTGCTCCTCCCAGGAAGTTCTGGCAACATTAGTATTCTCTTCAACCAGCAGGAAAATGTGACCATAGCAATGCCTGTTTGCCCCTCAGGACTTTCCTCCCCCAACAAGAAACCAGGAGAGCTGCTCGCCTGTCTGAATGAGTAATCCCCATTTAGATAAAAGTATAGGCACGCAATTCTGCAATAATGTTGGCACCCTTGATCAGTAATTAATAAAGGCACGGAATTCTGCAATAATGTTGACACCCGTGATCAGTAGTTAATAAATGCTGCAAACATAACCAAACAGGTCCTAAATCCCTGATTTTGGCTGTTTCTTGGAATGTATAGCACCTCACATGCACCCAATGGTTTCAAAAGGATGCTACCAGAAAACAGTCTGGTTTTGCACCCACTATGTAAAAACGTACCCTTATGTGACACTTACGTTTAAAGCTCTTCACAAAATGATACTGCAAATTCCTCTTTCAGTTACAGAAATAGAGCCACAGGAGTGATTTGCCCACAGTTGGCGGAAGAGCAGAGGGTTTGATACCCACAGTTCCAAATTCAGAGCACAGCACCTCACTGTATGAATCCTTCAGCCTCTTTTCTTTTATGCACCTGCCTGTAGTTAATGAAATTACCTGCTTTTCATTTGCCAGTGTGCTGAGCTCTAGGAAGGGAAGCAGGAGAGATCACCTTGTGTGTCAACCCTGAAATTCCAAAGGTAGAATTTGTATACTGAGATTTATGCATATTTAAATCTGTTATTAGCTTTCATTTATTTTTATTCTGAAAATTATAACACATACTCTCTGGTCATATTTTAATATTTTTAATCTAAAAATCTCCTAAGTTTGTGAGGAGGATACAGCCTTTCATTGATATAATGGGAAATAAAACCTATAGAAGTTATTTTCCTGATACTTTTTCCTTTGTTTTTAAAAACATTTGAAGTTTGGCAAATTTTTGAGTTTGGCCCCAGACCGATGTTACATCAGCTTGTGATGTCAGTTTCTGATTGATTCTGATACAATGTTTTGCCACCAGTGGCCCAAAACATCACATTTAATGTTTCACCCTTCCCCTCTCTTTCTGCTAATTGGTTCCAAAACAATTAGAAAAAAAAAATTGATCCTGTAAGAATGTTTTTTTTCATAATGGATAGGTAATCCTTTTAGATTATATTGTATTAGACTAGGTTATACTGTATTAAAAACCAAGTACATATGACAGGAGTTTTTGCCAACAAATTCTTCTTCAATGAAAATTTTCCTTTTAACCAGATCTTTTAATGAGCTTCATCTGTTCTTCAGTTTCTCTTCTGACACATACAAGCAATTCATATTTCATGAAACATTATACTAAAAATTAGATCACCAGTGCTTCCAAATGAAATACAAGGGATTGCATCTTCAGAAAACCTGTTTTTCCCAGAATAACTAGAATAACTTCAGCACACACTAAAAATGCATACAACATCCAGATATCTTAGAGGGAGGCAACGCCAAAAAAAAAAAGTCTCCGTTTCTTCAGTTTGCTTTGAAAATTGGAATGCATGCTTATGTCTTATTGTAACAGATAGGGAAAAGGAGAGGGGTTTTTTTTTCTCAGCATAGAAATTTCTGACTTCTGATAGTAACTAAAATATAACCAGCACCCCTCCCTTCACCACAAAACACTGCCACTACCAAAAAATCTAATACCCAAATACAGAAAACATCACTTTTTTTTTTTCCAAATGTACAGGCTGTAAAATGCTATTAAACAATATTCAGTAGCTCCTTTTGGATAGAAACCTTCAACCAGCTCTTAAGTGCCAGGTCCTCTGTCTCTTTCTACATGGCTGCAATGACAGAGTTATGTTTAATGTCTCTTGTTTTCCTTTCCTTGCAAGTTTTGTAAAACTAATGCCTCCTACTTCTCCTCTAAGTTCTTTGTATGTGCCTGCCCCTGTCCAATCCATTACTGGAGATGTTAAAAACAGACCTTCTATAGCTGCAATTTTTAACAAGTCATCAAGAAGTATGTACAGTGAGGTACTAATTAGCTTTCTGACACAGTTTAATAACTGAATGAATGTAAATGCTAATAATAAGCATGGGAGAAGAGCTTCTTCAGAAATATTAACATATCTCAAGCTAAAACAACTTATTTTGGGATTTAGAAAGGCTTTATTATCAGGGATTTATTGCTTATATTTGACTTGCTCTTCCTTCATCTCTGAATTGTGATGTCTGAAGCAGATTAAAGCGACTAAATGCGACTTTATGAAGGGCACATTACACTTTCCTGGGATCAAGATCAGAAATATCATCTGTAAGATCAGCTCTGCTATTCCAGAAAGGCTGGGCAAGCGTGTGAGCATGAAAATATGTAACAGATTAGGGAGGAAATCTGCATAAGAAACTGAGGAGTTTTCTGTGAGAGAAAGTTCCATGCCCCAGTTACCCCACTGTCACCAGTACGGGCTGCCAAAGCACGTCAGTGTGCTATATAGAGCCCAAACTGCTTGCACTTCACACATTAGGAGAGAGGAACTGAAACTCATTTCTGCTCAAGTACCTGTGGTGTTTGCAGGTCATACCACAATCTACTTCTCACTCTGACAGTCTCTGAGACTTCTCTGACAGCTCTGAAAACAGATCTCACTCCTGGCATATTAGCAGAGCCAAAAGCAACAGTTAGATCTTGCCATTACCTACAGCTGATTTCATTGGAAAGCATCTTGTGTCGTTCAGTCTTTGAACATGATTCGACTTGGACTTTCAGCCTCCCAGGAAAATGACTTGTTCTTATGTCTAGCACTAGCAAGTGTGTGGTTCATAGGCTCACAAGAAAAATATAAGTGCTAAAAACATTCTGTCGTGTGCTAACAAGTCCTGCACCTTACTGTCTAGTGTTCAATTACTAATGTGTTCTGGGAGAGCAACCATGTTGTCTCTCAGCAATCATTTTGCCAAGCTACAAAACACCCTCCTTTCTAGTCTCCTCTCACAAGCTATGCTTGTGATTATTCCAATCATCTTTTCCCTGCAGCTGCTCTTGTTTCCACATCTCCCGACTTTACCTGACTGACTGTGCCTGTACACAGGTATCTATCTATCTATCTATCTATCTATCTATCTATCTATCTATCTATCTATCTATCTATCCATCTATCTATGTATCTATCTATCTACATATCTACCTAGATATCTATCCTGCTAGCCTTGCAAAATGGTGTTAGCAATCCCCCTCTCCCTGTTGAAAACATTTTCTGACATTTGGCGTTTCCATGCTTATATATTATTGATTCTTGACAGAAATTCTAAAAAATATTATCTACATACAAATATATTGCTCATTTTTAAAGGGCGGTCTTGAGGTTATTGAAGAATTTCCTGTTTGCTCCTTGCATTTTACATTATTTGCTCATTTCAATTATTTCAGACCTGTTGATAGTATTTATTTTCTTTTTGTCAAATTCCAGCCCTTTCTCCTGCTGCTGATGCTCTTTAACTACATATTATCTGCTCACATCATTAGTATACAAGATTATTACAAAGCTACTAATTAATTAGAGGTCACAAGGTCTATTCCAATGGAGACTCAGCACTCTGCCTCCAGGAGAGTGCTTCCTCATCCAGTACAACCTATTTTCATAGCAGAGCAGTGACTTAAATATGTGTTTCAATTGGCATGGTATCTTCCGGCAGTCAAATTCTCTGTGTGGTCACAGTAATTAAGACCTTGGATACCAAGTACCTCTTTGTAGCCTTCAGCACACGACTTCCAGAACAGGGTGGAAGATGTGGGCTGTACAGCACCTCTCAGAAATAAATTGTTCAGTCCATCCCTGCAAGCATGGTGATATTCTCACTAGTCTGTGTTTGCCTACAGAAGGGTTTTGTCTGATACAGCTTCCCCTCACCTGTGTGAGGGATCCTGATTCCCACCCACAGGCTTACACCCCAGCCTGTCCTTGCCAGGTTCCCATCTCCAAGGAGGTGCCCAGCGCTCAGGACTGGGGTTGACCCTGTTTCCCAGATTTTCTAACTGAGGAGGTGGAATAGGCTCTGGGTGGTGAGGTCCTACCTTCCCAGGAGACTACCACACCTCTTGTCCCCAGGGAATTGCTGCTCCTCACACTGTCCTAGCAACTACTGCAGTTAAGTTGTAGCTCTTTGGTGTCAACTGCTTTTCTCATTTTTTATAAACACGTGTTGTTTTCATCCGTACATGTCTTCCATCAGCCTGATCCTGCATAATCATTTTTGTTGCCCACATTTCTGCATACTACTTAACCCAGGGTTATGAACAGAATCATCTGCATTCCTATACTCCACACTGTATTTCATGCCAGCTGGGGTTTGGAAGTGAAAAATTGTGTTTTCCTGGAATCAAACCTTTTAGTCATTTTATCTGTTCTATATTCATACACATATGAATATGAATATGCTAACAGATTTTCCCCTTAGTTTTTAGAGATACCATGAGCTATTTTGTTTGAAGATCTACAGTAAGAGAACTGTGAAATCTAAGTAGAGAAGAAATTAGTGAATTGAAAAACAACAACTTGAAATGTACATTTAGGTTTGGATGCAAATCTGGTAAAATGTCACCATGGTCCATGTGATACAAGTGGAGGGATTTGAATATTTTCAGTATGAGGAAGACAAGACACCTTGTGCTTGAGGACTGTTATGGTGTCAAGGCTCCCAAGTTGGTAGAGCCTCCAGATCTGTCCAACACATAGCCACTGCATGCAAACATGAACATCATGTGCTCACAACCAGATGTATTTCCTATTTCTAAGGAAATAAAAACAGGGACATTGTTTGATCTTGGCTAAGTGGCTAATACTGAGGCCAAATTCAAAGGTAAAGGATTGAGACAGTCTGGTTATAGGATACAAATTAATTCACATTAGATGTAGCAGGAATTGAAAACTCTTAAAATTGCGTGATTGTACTGTAACATTATGTGCTGTCACCTTCTCATTGTTCGAGTGGAAAAAAATAAAGTTATGTTATAGCTGGCCTTCACTGTCCCAGAGATGGCTGCAAAATATTCCTGTTCATCTCTGAGGAGGCAGAAAAGGGAGTTGTTTTAGAAACTATGCACCAGTGATAGCAATCTTTTGGACTTTTTGGTATCTAGATTGTCAACCCAAGTCAAAGACAGGGATGGGATTATGCCAGGTCAGAGATTAGAGAAATACTACTTCGTTTGGCTGCTCCAGCCACAACAGGAGGGATTTGGAGCCCAGTCCCACACTAGAAAATGTCACAGGGGGGAGAGGCTGAAATAGCAGGAATTGGGGATGCCCAGTCCATATGTATTTCCACCTACCATGTACATTGGCAAGGCAAGTAAGGAAAAAGGACTTTGCCTGTATGTATGTTATTGTTCTGTTTCACTTCTACAGGGCTGGCCAGTCCACATCCTTTGCAAATGAAGATGTGCCTCAGGTTTGGTATTGGATTATTTCCTTTGAAGTGGGAGTTAAAATAATACATGCATTTGAAAATATAAACCAATAACCAATTACTAGTATGTTCAACAGCATTTTAGACTGCCACTTCAAATTCCATCCATTCATTACCCAGCAGAAGGAACATTAAAAATAAATGAGACTGTTTTGTGGTTATCTGACAGACTGAATATATGGCAGTCAGTGTGAAAGCCTTTTTTGCATGTCATACAGCAAAACTGAGAAAAAGTTGGTGGATTTCAAGTCAGAGCACACCTGTTGCTCCAAAATTACTTATTTTTCTATACTCCATATTACATATGGTAACCTTGGCAAAAGATGCTTAGCGGATGTGCAAGTAAATTTTTGTGGGCATGGAATAGGACAAAGTTAAACCTCATCTCTAACTTGTTGAGTAAAAGGAAATGGGCAATTCATCCCAGCAGATTGCTTTGTGGGGAGACAGGGAGTTATCCTGTTCTGTATGACCATTGACTTCAGGGACACTCTCCAATCAAAACCCCAATCTGCATCCCGCCCCTTCTCTGCCTGTCAGAGAGCAGGCTCCTCAGTCCTTGCAATGCCCTCCCAAGGAGGGGAAAATGAGCTTCAAGTGCCACTGATGGTGTCCTGACTGTCACAGAGACACAGCTGCATCCCAGTTCACATTACTAATTTCCCAGACATCTAAAGATGTGAGCTGAATCAAAGCCACTGCAGTGCTGAATGCAGCAGCAATTTTACAAAAATGAGAGTGCTCATACATTTGTTTGGCTTTTTTTTTGCTTCCCAGTCACATGAAAAAAAATCCTAGGGTTCTGCAATACTTTTTCTTTCCCCCCTTGTTTTTATTTGCTTCTTCCTGCCCCTCCATATAGCATATACAACTGTGGGCTGGTCACCCAATTATAAGCAGAGAACCTAGCATTATGAAAATATAGCTAAAGTCTGTGTCAGTGTCACCATTAAACTACTACAGTAAATAAGATGTTATGGTACTTTTTTAATGGACCTCTTTATCATAAGTGGCTTTTTTCCCCTCCTCATATTATCTCCATCCCCCTAGAGAGACTAGTTACCTACTATGAAAGAATTCTCAAGACTGTAGCTTTTATTATCATTTAAATTGCCAAGAACATTAAGACGTCATTTGTGACAACAGCAACAACTAACTAAGACAGGAGGGAAGTATTTTAATTTAATTTTTTTTCTGTTTCTTTTAATTTAATTTTTTGTGTGTCTTGAAATGAGGAAAAAACTCTTTTCTCCTGTCTTGAAAACATTTCACAGCATTCATTCTTCAGCCCTATTCAAAGACTTATTTAAGGATGAAATTATGGAAATGCTCCTTCATCCTATATTATCCCACATAAGTAGACCTTCACTGAAAGAAATAATTGTATAGAATTAATCTATTATCTATCTAGCTACTTATCTATATTCCAAATGGAATATTAAGTGAATAATATTTTTACAGTTGAGTAAGTCAGTACTAGGAAAAAATGTTTCTGATTTATTTTGCTATTTTTTCCTGCCTGAGCACTGGGCAGAGCATTCCTCAATTTGATTGTTGCTTGATGGAAAATAAACCTGGTGAAAAAATCTTGAAAGCCAATTCTGCAGCTATTTAACTTTACACTTTTTGAGTGGGTTGCTGACAACATGTTAAGTTCAGCATCAGAATAAGACTTTAGAGTCCAAGCCTTGAGCTGCTGTTAAATGACTCATTAAGAACATTTGACAGTCAGAATTTAGACTGTTTTTTTAACATTGATTGATATAAAGCATATGACTTTTTTTTATTTCAATGAACACAAGCATATTCTAAAGTCTACAACTCATAAGAGCAAATATAAAATTGCTATCTGAATGCATTTTATTTTGAGCAAACCCAACACTATTCACCTGCAGACCTTCCTCTGCAAATTCCCTCAGATACAACTTTCTTGTTATGGTAATCTTTGTCCAGGAGAATGCTATCAGAGAGAAAGAACAGGGCAATAAATGACCTTATGCTCAAACTGCAAAGAAACATTTCAGTGACTCAAAGAAGAGACAGCTAAACATCATCTCATCAAAAAGGTAATGTCTAATTTTTGACTGAAATATTTTGACTCAGAAAAGTCTCACTCTCTATTTTTTACTTTCACAAACTACAGTTTTTCCTAAGTACGATTTTTATTAAATTATTTGCCTAGCCAACAGAGTGGCAGAAAATATTGAGATTTTGAAGAAATGCAGAGTAATACACAAAGGAAAATTCCTGTGTAAACTGGCATAAATTATGATAATTTCTAAATTATCTATCACTATTCAGAAAATATGTGCTGCTTCTCTGAAAACATTAGCACAATGTGCTGTCATTTTCATAAAGGAAAATCTAATGTTTAAAGTTGTTAGGAATTGAATAGGGAACAAAACAAAAAGTATCTTTGCACTGTTTTATAAATCCATGGCATGCTCACATCTTGAACACAATCCAATTCAATCGATTTGGAAAACAGTTTGGTGTAGTTTTGAAGTCGTGGTAAGGGTGATTAGAAATACAGAACAGATTTTGTGTGCATATAGCCTGCAGCTCTTCATCTTGGAAAAGGCAGGACTGAAGGAAGTCACCAAATAGGTCTACACAGCCTTAACTAGCAGACAAGCAGTAATTACAAGCTATTATGAGTGTAAGAACTAGAGGTGCTGCAATGTTTTTTTATTAGGAGGAGCAACAAAAAAATCTGCTTTTACACAACTTACAAATAAATTGCAGAACTCATTATTGCAAGATATAGAGGTGAGCGAGAGTTTAAACATATTCAAAACTGTTTCAGAGAGCTCCTGGGGAAAGATCTGCTGGCATGGTGTTGAATGTGATGGAAGGGATACAATATCTAGCACCTGTCAATTCTAAAGAAGGTGGCTTGAGGACACCAACAAAGAATCACCCTCTCTATTTCCTTCCATTTCTTACATTTATTCATTTGCAGCTGATCCCTGTAGGAAAGAACATTTGGGTCTGCATAGACTTTTGATGTGACCCTGAATAACACTTCATAGATCCTTAAGAAATACAGGTAAATTCTCTTCACTATTAACATATTTGTTAGTCTAATTTGTTCTTATTCAATTTTGTCATCTCTATTACGATAACAGTAAAATAACAACTGATCAATGTACTTGCTATTGGCAAGATTTCCAAATACTGCAGTAGTAAAATCAATAATCTAAATTTCAGCAACAACCATGATCAACACTATGTTTAAAGCTGCTGATACAACGGGCTTAATAATTGCCCCATATGTTTTGCAAGACTTAGATCTGGGAGCCATCAGCATAGATCATTACACAGAACATCTTTAATAAATTCAACTGACTCTTCAGAATGGGTTTGCATTTTTTTAAACACTTTTGGACTCTGAAAATGGGTAGAATTCCCTAGTTTGTGTGACTGCAAATTTAAGCAATGGCTTGTGATATTTGCTTTCTGTTAATACTTTTATAAGGCAGATTGCTGAAATCAGTAATTTCTGTGTACTCTAGTGTTCTATGAGATGAGTTTTTCCGCTCTTTCTTCTCTCAGTGCCTCTGAAGGAGCTCGTTGGATGGAGTAAACAGTACTTCCTTAGTGTTAGTGATGCTACAACATTTTACACCAGCTGAGAATCTGATCCTGCCAGTTAGGATAGGAAAGGGACGGTGTGTAGAGAGCAGATGTCCCTTATGCTTTTTCGACGAATTTCTGAAGCACTGATGTTGCTATTAACAGAATTTACAATAAGCTTGGTAAAGATGAACTGCAGTCACATCAGCTTCTTCCAGTGCTGACACAGCTTCTCTGTGTAAACTTCATAAGGAGGAGCCAGGGAAGTGCAGGCATGAAGCAAATATGGCACTCTTGTGTTTTGAGTTACTTCTCTTGCTGTCTAACTGTAAGAAAACAAAAAAGACTGGAGGAATCTCATGCGAGAAGATTTTGGCCAGCTTTTGCTACAGGCTTTGTTTGTTCAAGCTTTTTTGGATAAAGGATTTCTTTGAAACAGTGTAGATGAAGCAAAAAGTTTCTTGAAAGCTGAAATTCAAATCATCCACACTATGCACTGGTACAAGTATTTAAGTCCATGTACACCCTGCAATCTCTGGTTTCATAACAGAATCAAAGTCTGTTGTAGTTTTGCCACAGGGTTTAATGGACTTTTGTTGCTCTCTTATACATGAATCATTTTAAATCTACAAAAACCAACAAGAAAAAAAGCTACAAACCTTCTTCATTCCTTGCTCCATCCAAAAACTCACAAAAACAACCCCAACCCAAATTTCATCCTTCCAGAATATCCAGACCTTCAGGATCTGCAGCTTGGAAATCTGTCTGTTTGAAACTTCTCCCAGTGGGAACTATTTTTGCCAAATGTTAAAAGAGGAGACAAGGCAAATACTAACCAAATTCTGCTCTCTTCTAGTCCTGAAAAGTAAGGCTTTTTTTTCAGTTTGAGCTGTCATCTGGAACAATGGAGAGCGTCAGACTTTCAGAGGTCCCCAAGAATTATTACTAACATCTCTCATTTGAGGATTTCCAGGGCTTTCCCATAGAATTAAACATAGTGGGAGCTGGGAGAAACCAAGAACTTTCTGAAGAAAACCTCAATGGTTAGGAGCTAAGGGCTTCATTTTCAAAGGTCTCTATTTGCTTTAAAATGCTGGTGGAGGTATGGCCAGAAACAAGTAGCCACTCAATAAATCAGGATATGCTGGAAACTCCTCACAGTGTGCCTGTGTGTAAGTAAAAGACTGAAGTTAAAAATCTCTTTTCTACAATGGTAACATCTCAATCTGATTTTCACTATGACACAGGAATACTTTCCCCAGCTAGTGAAGGAATTCTTCCTTTAAGGTACTGTTGTGGTTTGAAAGCAAAACGAGTGAGAGGCTCCAAGTCAGAGATACAATTTAATAAGAAGAAAGGTAAAAAGGTAAAAATAAAATAAAATAAATGCAATAACACAACGGACCACTGACAGAGTCAGAATACAACCTGAGCAGGATGGTGGAAGCAGTCCAGGTGAGGTGCTCTTCCTGAAGCAGTGATCCTGTAGAAAGGTCTGGTAGCTCTGGTCCTCTGGGAATCCAGTGGGTCAGGGCTGCTTGCACTGTCCCACATACCAGCTTATATCCAGGTGGGAATGCTTGGCTCCTCCCCCTGGGCAGAGCATCTCACAATGGGATGATGAGTCGTGAAGTGGGTCCTTGATGGCCCATTAAACAGAGATAACTCCTGGAGGGAGTTACCTGTGAGTCATGGGCCAGGCGTTAATGGGCCATTAGCAGAAGACACCCCAACGGCAGGGGGCCTGGGAAAACACTGCCCCACCTGGTTCAACAGCTCATGGAGATGGTGATAGAATAAATACTTTTGTACATCCTACACTGCAACCCAGAACAGGTACTAAGTAGCCCTGCTTCCCACCACAGTCTTTTTTACAAGGGAGAGGAAAACTCCACAGGCTTCTCATGAGCAAATGCCAAATTGTGAAAACAACTGGAACCAATGTGAGCTTTCTTGGAAGAAAAGATTAGGCATGAACTGATTTATAAATTCAAATCACTATTTATGAATAGATCTATTCACAGCTGACAGTGAAATCAGTAGTGGGTAGAAGAACAGAAGCATCTGAAAGCAGTTTTTATCTTTCCCAGGAATTTTTGACCCAAATACTGCTAAAATGCAATCCTCTTGCTGGACTGTTAGTGTTTTCAAAATTACAGTCTGGTGTTTCAGTCCATTCCCAGGTTTTCTGCCTTTCCCTTTTCTAATATTTTTGTGTTCTGTATTGTGATAATTTGATCTAATAACTTCTTCTCAGATGTGTCCCTTCATTTTTTCCAGACACCAGCATTAGACCTGCTCTTCTCAACCTTGATTAAAAAGACAAGAATTTCTCCTCCACAACATTTTTTCCTACCTTTTAAGCTGGTATAAGCAATGTGAGGAAGAGTAGAGGAAGCATTGCCTGCTGCACAAAATACCACTAATTTGAATATTCTTACCAGGCTTTATTCAAGATTAACTGTGTGTGAAGTGAATGCTTTAAGACCATAAAGGCTGTCCTTGGAAGAACTGCCTGGATGTCCTGCAACTCCACATGTCTCAGGAGTTGTAGCATATGTCCAGCATTCTCGGGTTGTTTTTCTCACCTGAGATTCAAGTTGCTTAAAGTCCTTGCCCACTAAAAGCCCCGAGTCACATTGGTACAAAGGAGCGGAGTCTTCAAGGCCTTGTTCTCTGGTTTCTCAAGTTGTTTATTATTTGATATCAGAGAGTTTTTCTCCGCTCCCAGCTGAGGTCCGGACAGCGGCTGGGACACGAGGCGACTGCCCATCGATTACATTTATACAGATAATTACATGTAGGTTATTTACTATTTCACACCAATGCCTAGTGCTTACACTAAAAGGGTCACTTCTACTTTGACCCAATCCACTCTAACTATCTTATATCATCACCACTCCAGAAGATGGAGGATGAGGAAGAAGGATAGGGACACGAGGTACCACCCAAATTCCACCATCTTGTCCCCCATTTACCTCTATTCTAAGAATCCTAAAACTACTGAATTTTATATGTTCTATTGTGCTAAACTACTATTTTCACTTCCTGGTGATTTGCAATTCCTCTCCTAATGATGGAAGTTTCTCCCATGGGCTAAGATCAAACTCAGTGTCTTCCTGGGCTCTGTGCCAAGGTTTCCAACCCCCCTGGACTGGCTCCACACCCCCCTGTCCAGGGCTCAAATTCTCTTTCCCAGGTCCCAGGTCATCCAAAGGGATGTCCTGGACTCCAACACAGTATTTCACCATCCTTTCTAGGAGAAGAATCCCAGGTATGATGCAGCAAAGGCACTCCTGTTTCTGGTTTCTGACTGGCTGATTTCAATCTCAACAAATCTTTCCTTTTTTTCCTCTTGTTCTGTCTAAAAAATACAGAGAGATGATATATCAGACCCATTCCTTTGAAACATGAGGCAATACAAATAGAGTTAAGTAAGATATGTCAAACAAGAAAAACAAAGAGTCCATTGCACAAACTAGGGAAAAAAGGTACATGGACCATTGAAAAAATCTCTTAGCTGTATGTTTGGTTTTGTAAAAATAAACTTTTAAAATATGCACTTCCTAGGTTTTTCACACACTGCAATTCTATATTCTATTCAAACTCCTCTTTTCACTTTATGTAGGACTGGCACATTATGTATTGTACATTACTGATGCAAACACACAAAGATTGTGAAGTCAAAGCAAACAATATTTTACAAAATACTGGTTAGAGTTTCCTACAAAATTTTAATGTGGAACATTTGAGTATATGAATTAGGACATATTCCAGTTATATTTCCATGAATTATCCATAACTTTCCTCATCCATTTTCTATCTTTCCTTCTTTGCCTTCCTTTACTACTCCAGCTTCCAATTTTTCCATTTTGTTTTCTTTACATATATCTGATCTTTATATCACCTGTAAGTTGCTTTAATAGTCCCTTTAGAATCATTGTCACCCTCTTCTTACCCTGCCTTTAACTTAATCTTCAAAAAAAACCAAACATATTCTCTTTTAGTGTGGAGATAGCCCATAATGAAATCACAAAAGCAGAGGAAAAAAATATATATATATAATCTCTTGAATTTTTCCTCAAACTGAAAATTATTTTATTCAGTTAAAAAAATTCAAAATCAAAAATAAAGACATTATTTGCAGTCTACAACAACTTTCAGGAAAGTTATGGTTTGAATTAAGAGAGATTTGAGGGTGGAAACTGCCAAGAGACATTAGTTTCAGTATTTTTGACCAGCATTTCATTTTTAAGACACTCAGCTCACATTTCAAACTGATTTGAATTTAAGAAGCTAGAGATCATCAATCAGATTAAGATGTTTCAGAAGTGAATTTTAAATGGGGTATTTTGTACGTATCTATACTGCATTCAGACACATTAATAATACAGTCTCTTTGTCTTGGGAAATGACTTCTCATTCTTTATATAAAGACTCCTAAGCCTCATAATACTGTATTTTACTTCAAAGGTAAATCCTCCCACCCCTTTTGAATGAGGCTGATTTTGAGATCTAGGTTCTGTTAATCCCTATCTGTGCAATATATGCTGGTAGTATAAAGGCTGAACAGGTGCCACTATTAAGAAATATGTCCTCAGGTGGGATGGTCTCAATCTACTGTGAATAAATATCTTGCAACTGTTGTGAAAGATCCATGGGTAGGCCAAATAAGTAGACTTTTAAAATTATGACTCAGTCTTTTTAAAGACACCATTTTTCTCTTTTTTAGGATCTACATATTGCCACCCTCTGTTCGTCTCTAAACTTGCATAATCACATTGGAAGGCTTCCTCACACTGCAGATCTCCAGGAATCTCACTTCTTATCAGAGGAGGCCAGAACCAGTGGCTTAAAAGAGAAGATTTTCCGCAGACTGTTCTCTGCTTGGTTTCTGTGAGGACTTTCTGCTGAAGAACAGAACAGAATTATAACAGACTTTGCTATAAATTATCATCACCATCATCATCAGTATTTGTTTGGCTAATATCAACATCCAGAAGCTAGAAATGTGTACTTGAAGTTGTATGAGTTTAAAACAAAATCCTTGAAGCGGTTATGTATGTATAAAAAAAATATGGAGAAAGAGGAATATTTTGTGGATGAGGAGATTTATAAAAACAAATTCAGGTTTCTTAGGGTTATTAGACACCTAGAGACACAAGAAAGTCATCAAAACTCAATGGGTCATCAAAGTCACTGAGATCTTATTCATCTTTACATGTCTATATAGATTTTAGATACTATCTACAAGTTTGGGTTCATCTCTCTTTGTATTACCCACCTAGAAATGAGTGTGCAGAAGATTCTGTGTGCCTGGCTTCCCCCTGGAGGCTGTAAGGCCAGACAAGTATCTCCACTGGCTGATTTAGACAGTACTGTGTTGTTCAGCATAAAATGACTCCTGGTTTCAATTACCTATAGCAGTTTGTCAAACAAAGTAAAAGACCTTACCTATAGCTCACAAATTCCAAACTGCTGACTTACCGAATAAAAAACAATCAGTATCTTTCTTATGGACACAGTAGCATTGTGATTCCATTCTGTAAGTCACAAAGGTGGGCAAAACATTGGTTATAGCAACTCAGACTTCCAGCTTTATAAATCAGCAAGAAATTTGTAGTGTCTAAGATCATGTGGAGACAATACCACCAAAAAAAACCCAGAGGCTGCACTAAGCTTTTAGCCACATGCAGGAAAAATTTCGCTAAAGCATTTGGTTTAATTCCCACTATGATGTTGCCATGCATTCAGTTAGTAATTATAAATCTCAACTGTCATATGCTCTGGGCACAAGGGTTGGAGGGGCTACCAAATAACCTTTTCTGAACTTCATCTGTGATCCCTTGGAAAAAGCATGTATTTTCCCAAGGGTCATAATCAAAACTTAGTCTGCATGCAGCTATTTATAGCTCCTGCTTGGGCCTGGGTATAGCTCTGAGCCCAGGGCCTCCTGCTGAGGGCTGGTTGCTCAGTGTCAGAGCTTCCTCCAACAGCAGCCTTACCAGGAGATACCATGACTGATTTTATTGTCATTGATGTTGAGTATTTATTTTCTGTAAAGAGGGAGCCATTCTTTTCAACCTAAGTCAATTGACAAACAGGAACCACAATTGTAGTTGTAAGTTGAAAGAAGATGTAATTCTTTGCCATCATCACAGAAAAGCACCTGTGCCTTCAAGCATATCAATAATAACCAGGTTAAGACCATCTTAAAAGGAAGGTCACCACAATTCTTATTGGCTAGAGAAAATTACCCCAGTCTTTTTTCCTTTCAGCTATGATTTTGTGCAGTGACCTTTGGAAAGTATGGTCAAATAGCCTTAAGCAGCAGTTGTAAAGCATAAGATCATTGCATGGACACTGATTTCATTAGGCAGCTCTGTATAAATTAGCATTACTTACTGGGGTGTATGTAACTAATGATACTGAAAAGAAGTGAGGTCTGTTCATTTTGTATGCTATGCCTGTAAGTGAAGCCTTCCTGCCCCTCTGCAGAGACACAGCTGCCTTTCTGTGCTCTGCTGCAGATGTGAAATGTTACGCAGACTCTCTGTGAGATGTTTTATTCTAACAGAGACCATACAGACCATGTGGGGGAGAGATTAGTGGCCATGGGCTCTTGTGAAGCTGCTCAGATTTAGCCCAGGTAAAGGCCTCATTCACTGTCAGATTTTGAACTCTCAAGCAAAAGCAACCTCAGGTCAGATTTGACTCTGCCTGGTGTTTGAGCTCCTTCCAAGTAGAGCAAGACAAGCAACAGTGAAGTCCCTTGTAAACTCCTAGGATCCTCCAACATTTCTCCATAATATGGGAAATCTACCTGAAGTTTGGTTCTCTAGCCTGGTTTTTTTTCTTCTTTAGGAATATTAGATTTAGTCATGGGGAGGGGGTTTTGATTCTGGCAAGTGCCACTCTCATGATGGCAGCAATTCTTGAAGCAGAAGTCTTCATATTGACTGTTGGGCACACCCTAAATATGTTAAGAGTTTAGATTAATCTGATTTTTTTTTTCTAAAATTGTTCCCCAGCTGGATCCCATCCACTGAGACTGCCAATGCTGTGCTGGTAAAAATGTCATCTGCATAGCTGAGCTCCCACTATGCAAATATCTCTAAACCTTTAAACACCCTTAAACTGACAACAGGTTCAGATGGATTAGCACTCAGGGTCACTTCTCATTTTTATGGACCAGTTTGCTCATCTCCCTTGAGAACAGTTAGCTCTGTCTGAAACTCAGGGAAGGAGGAAGAGAATGAAAGAAAAACAATAAGAATAAAATCAATCAGATAAGAGCTTAGGTAATGAATTATAAACGATATGCCAGTTGTGCCAACTGTAGAATTGCTACTAAATTATGGGAGAGGAAAAACAGTTCTGAAACAAGCATTAAAAATTCACATTTCAGCTGCAATCCTGACACTCAAACTTGTCTAACTCTTTTAAGTGATCTTCTAAGTCTGTTCCTTTCTATATTTCAATGAAACAATAGGAACTAGCAGATGGGAGAGTTGTATTCTGGTTCACAGTCCCTTCCCTACATTGCTTCTAAGAAGCTGATAGCTGTCAGTCCCTGCAAAGAAAGTTTGAAAGGCTTAGAGGTGTGTTTTATTTTCAGAAGCATTGACTGGAAACATGCCCTGTATTCTTTCTCCAGAGTCTGGGAGATCATTACTTGGAGCTTTGCTATCTGTACATGTAAAAAGGATACCTCAAAAGTTAGCTTGATACGTTATTTTGCTACTAAAGAAGGGATAGTTTGTATTCTCTGGTTTAATTCCCCTATGTCAAACTTGATCCATAATTTTAAGTAGTGTAATGGCAACAGAATGATCTTCCTTACATAGTTATGTTTGCTTTTAGGAGGAACTTATAAATACTGGGCGCTGTACTTGCTCCAGCTCTTTCAATGCATTTTTGCTGTGATGGTGAGAGATGGAGCAGAGTAGCCTCACACAAAAACAGAGCAAGTACAAACCAGGCTGTGAGTTCACTTAAACATCAAAATATGCCCAAGGGAGAAATCTCTCTTCTTCCACTTTCTGTGGATGGAGAAGCAGGAGCAGATGGGGTTGAAATGAGGACAAAGTGAACTGAGTCCCAGTCTTTGCATTTAGGTGAGAGGATTACCGAGGACCCTGAGCTCATCCCAGTCTTTGGCTCCAGCCCATGCCAACATCTTCTTACCTCAATATTCTGTACCTTGGATTGATTTAGGATGGACTTTTGTCAGTGCATTTTTGTGGGCTAGCTAAAGAAATGCAGCCCATAGTATACTCTTGTACAAAAGAAATTAAATCAATGTTCTTTAACTTATGTTTTATTTTGGATCTATTGGCAAATTTGCATTCCCTTCCAGTCTGAGATCCACCAAGTTGTCCAGAGCTGTTAAGGTTCACTTCCACTTTGGGGAAAAAAGATCAGTAGCTTGAATTAGTTTAGTCCAATGCTTATCATCGACTTTTTAAAAATATATTTGTTTCGGGTTCACTTTGAGAAATGAGTAATATTTCAGATTTTCCTTGAGAGGCAGGCTCACCACATACTATTAAGCAGTGGTTACGCATTATTACAGATCTATCTTAGCAAAATCAATTAGTAGTCCTCTGTCATGCTAGAACATGTCTCAAGTATGGTTTCAGAGAATCTGGTGTTATCCTGCTGTCTCTACTTACTTTCATAGACCAAGTGATGGAATACAGTCCACTTGCTAAATGTGCAAATGTCCTAAAGCTGAGGGGGGCTGCAGCATTCTAGAAAACACTAACAAATAATAAGTGATCTTTGCAGAAAGGAAAATCAGTCTGGAATTAAAAAGTTATCACTCAATAAATTCAGGTGCAAGACAGTCCTGCAAGTTAGGCAGGGCTTCAGACAGGACAGAGCAACTGGCCAAGAGATGTTTTGAGGAACACAGTGGGTCACAAAGGGAATTTTAATCAATGGTCGCATATTATGGAAATTAAAAGTTCCCAAACTTGAATGTCACCATTAAGTATATTAACAAGGAAATGATCTATGACACTGAAAATAACCCTTCTATACATAAGATCTCATGCGGGATAGTGACTCTTGTTTCAGGCATCATATTTCAAGAAGAGCAGGGAACATTTTGTCTGAGAAGAGCAAGGAGATTCAGAAGGCCAGAAATCTAAACAATACTACCTAATCAGAGATATCAAAGACTAAAGGAGAAAAAATGAAGGTAAAAAAGGCATTAATCATCTCATTTAAAAAAATCACAAAAATGTAATGTGGAATACAAAATCATCCTGAGAGGAATAAAGGATTAATCTGTCTGGGCGCCTGGTGGATAGGACAGGAGGCAATCCCTTAGTAACTAAGGGAAATTTTCTAATTGTAATGTTAGTTAAGGACTGGAGAAGTTTCCCATAGGAAGAAGCTGTATCTTTTCTTTGAATTTCTTGAAGAACAGATAACTCAAATGCCTGACAGGATTGCTTTAAATAGAGCTGATTCTGCTTTGGAGTTAAAGGATAGGCTAAGGATGCCTCTTGAGATGGCTTCCAGCTTCCTTTTAGCTCTAGTCTCTGTTCATTCTACCTTTTCTATGTACCTACAGCAGTATATCAGAAGGCAATTAAAACATTAAAAAGCACATTTTGTATTTTTTCCTCCTAAAACAAGCAAATTAATGATACTAATAAAAATGGTTTGCTCACCGCACTCCCTTAGTGTGCTCTAATTACAACAGTGAAATATTTGTGCTTCATATGGGAGCTCTGCTTACTATTGAAGTCCAGACTTCTGTCATCTGCTTTTTCACAGCTAAATCTGCAGGCAGTAGTAGGAACAAAACAAGTCCAATCTTTTCGAGACCAACAGCAGAGGAAATGAGAGCTCAGCTATTAGTTTTCTTGGCATAAATAAGTATATATCTTTCCCAGACTAGCAAAAGTAATCATAGATACATGATACACCATCACAGTTATTAGTCTGCCTAGCCTTAGCTTGCCTTGCCCTTTACCAAGTGTACTGAGCACATTAGCCAAAACTCATCTTCCCTGACATTTCCCAGTGCAGCTCTAGCAGGTAAAGCCCATGTTAAATTGGATTCTTTCACTGGAAATGTCTGCTGGGTGCCTGAATTACAGCAGTCATGGAGTATCCCCAAGCCTGCTTGCTGGGACTCCAGCCCCCGCAGAGACTCAGCCAGCCCAAGCTGTTTGGCAGCTGAAAGCAGGTTTTGTCATCTCAGTTGTGCAGCAACTGCTCCCACGTTGGCAGGATACCACTCTGGCACACATGCATAGGCTTTTCCTGGTCATACTTGTAAAAGGCTCCTGGGAAGGTGCCTAGATAGAGTCAGGTTATTAATGCAGAGCACAGGATTAAAACAGCATGGATGTCAGGATAGCCCTCATGGTGCTTGTACAATGAGGGACATCCCCAGGCAGAGGCAAAACCTTGTTTTCTCTGCCCCATGGGCTCTCTTCAAGGGGCCATTCCTGGCTTCTTGTCTCCTGCTGTCACAGCAGCCTCCTGCTGCTGGGTATACTTTTGCACAAGCCTACACTTGCTCTCTCTTAAACAACCTTCCCAGAGGAGCTGCTGTTGCAATCCCCTCACTGTGTCACCTCAAAGTAGGTGTTAGTGGCCTTGTTGTCAAATTAGAAGAGGGAGAGAAGCGTCCCACAGGCGACTGAGCAATGAACAGTTCCAGTTCTGTGGTCAGCTCACAGGATCCTGCTCCCTGCTCAGGACTCACCCTTTCAACACAGAGATTGTTTTGGTCCATTCACTGGAGGTAGCAGCAATAATCTGCCAGACAAAATGAAGCCAATACCTACAGTGTACTCACAATAATTAATGGGTACTCCCAACACCTAGTGAAGGACCCTATCCCAGGAGTCTTCCTGAATATCTTACAGCTAGCTACCCACATACTTCCAGTAAAAAAAACACCTCCTCAGACTTACCCTACAGTGTTACTCTGTATCTAGTACATTGCCTGGTAAAGAAAAGCAAATCAAAAGAGAGCATGCACCAATCTTTTCAATCTGGACAGAAAAAGAGAAGAAATAAGAAGAAAATAAGGAGCTGTTAATTATTCCAGGCCTTCTGGCAAGCAAAAAACAGAATAAGTGTAGGGAGGGCATGCCTCAGAATTCTTCTCTTTTATATGGAAATGTGGAATGTGCTGTTAAGACTAGATTAACTGCTCTGAATTAATAAAATACAAAACCTGAACATTTATTCAAAATTCAGGCCAGACTTCAAGCTGCTTTGAGGTTGACAAACAAAAACAAAGACTTGTATTACCTCCCACTTACATTATTTTTTGGTTTTGATCAGCACAGAAATACATCAGTGCCTGGTCTCTGTCTAAACAAAACCCAGTCATGCTGGAATGCCTCCAGAAAATCTTCACACGTCCATTCAAATGTTGCACTCTTGGGATATCCAGGTAAATGGGATAAGCTTGCAGATTCTTTCACCTTTCAGAATCTTTCTTGTCTTCAGTAATTTTTCATTTTCTGAATATTTCTCTACTTCAGCACAGAGAGCAAATGCTAGGGATGTGACATACATAATAACCACTAGTGAAATTAGGTTGAAGGAGAAAGGATTTATCAATTAAGTTGCAAAGGACATTAAGAGAAGACAATTCCTTTTAATTGGGAGAAAGAAGAAAGATTTTCCTTCCTTTCTGGACATTGGTGTTCTAATACAATGTAAACCTCTCTAGACAACATTATCAGCCTATAGGTATCTTATTTTTCTCTCTTTATTAGCCAGTGGTGTCTTTCTTGGTCTAAGAAGAGCAAAATGGGCTCACAGTATTTCCTTTCCAGAGAGTATAAATACAATGTCTTACAGGCTAAGCTATCAGGTTATCTACTACCCACTTACAAAGATTTCTTTTGTAAAATCTTTTTCTTTCTCACATGCACTCTCCATTGGGAAAAAAAAAAGAAAACCCATCCTTAAAAGTCCCTGCCAGAACCAGCAGAAATGGATGTTTCTTCATACACTGAGAGTGGGAATGCTGGATGTGAGAGAGCATATCCAAAGGAAGAAAATACAGAGAATTTTCTTTTTTATTTAAGTAGAATACTTCTATTATACTAATATTACATTCCCCAACACTGACCATCATTAAAACACTATTTTGAATAAGAAATTATCATGTTTACTAATTTTAGCCCTTTAAAATTCTAATTAATTTGAGTTCTGAAATAAACTGAAAGGAATGAGAACTTAAAATAATGTCTTTTCTTTCTTAAATGACACTGACAGTGGCTTATAAAAGTGAGATTTGTTACCATAACTGGCCATGGAGGAAACTTTCTCACTGCAGCATGAGAAAACCAAAGTATTATCCATTGAGTCAGACGTGACCTTCAGTACTTTCATGAAAAGGTACCAGGATATCAACTAAAACACAAAATACCAGCTTACCACACATTTGTCTTGTGTGGCACAGGAGATGAATGCTCTATCTTGTGAGTGTTCAGGATTTTCAGCAATGAACAGCTTGGTCTCATCTGTTGTCACATCCTCCACTCTTTTCTTTGACCCTTCCAGATATCCTGGTACTTGTGTTAATGGCATGGGTCCTCTTGCATGTTGCCACCATAGGCATGTCCACGAGGGTTGTATGAATCAGCAGCCCTCTTATGCTGGCTACAATTAAAACACAAGTGTTGCAGCAGCCCTCTTGTTAGAGGGTAGAAATGAGCCAGGACACGGACTTCTTGTTTATCACAGCATGAAAAGGGTCCTGGTTTATTCCTCTTTACAGCTCAGCCATCCTGACTCCAACTATTCACTGCCTCTGGCTGCAGCAGCTCCTACTGTAGGTTTCCCTTGAGCCTCTGATATCTGGTTATTTCCTGCTAAACTGTGACTGCAGGTATTGGTTTGCAGACTCTGACTGCAGGCTTTTACCCAGCTAGACTGTGACTACAGGTTCCAATTAACACAGCTGTTACTTATCAGAGGCAACCATCTGTATTCCCTTCTCCTACATCCAAGGGTGACAGGAATTCCCAAAGAAATTTCCAACAGTAGCTATTCTGAATATCTGTCACATCCCCATCCTAAAGATCTCAGAGTCTTTGGTGACTATATAACTTTAAGATATTATTGTAGAAGTAGTAACAGCGTTTTTGCCCATGGTAATGCAGAATAGCTGTTGGAGCTGGACAAAAACACCAGTGCATCACCCTCTATTTTTAACTCTAAAATCACCTAATTTTAATGCAAAATAAAAATAATTAAAAAAAATAAATTCATAATTTTGATGGTCAGAAAAGGGAAGCCAGAGCTGAATGTTATGAAAATTGTGTTGCACCAGCAACAGGGCTATATCACTCTAGGGGGAACAATAGTAAAAGAGGTAGACAATGCTGTAGGTAATATATTATTAGCTCTACCATAATGCCCAGTTTTGTCATCTCAATTTACAGAAAATATTGTAATACCCATAATAAAATGTGCTGAGGGAGGTGTGCAGATATCTAGTTCTGAAGCATGGTCCTCCTAAGAAGACAACAAAATGAGGAACTGTGACATTCTAAAGGTAACAAAAGGCGAGTAAAATATGTGCCAGTGGCCCACCCTGACCTGGGACAGGCCTAAGGGGTAGCACATGTAAAACTGGAGAACATTATATAAAACAGCTGGGAGGTGCAAGCTTGGCAGAATTGACAATGTTCATCCCAGTGTTGAGCAGGGAGTCTCCAGAGGGCAAAAACCCTCTTGTCGGTTCATTCCTTTCCCTATATCACAGATGCCTGTACACTAGAATTTGAAGGTATCCTGAAAGCAAAGGTAGATGCTCTGCATTTGAAAGCCAAGAGCATTGTACCAAAGATGCTTCAGTAAATCGATGAAGGGTTTGCCTGCCCTAAAAACAGCGTAAAGTCACAAGCCTTTTAGAGCACAAAAGATGTCAGTAAATTGGAAAGGACTCAGAGAAATGCTACAACAAATGATTAAGAGACAGATGGACTCACGAAAAAAAGATATTAAAAAACTGAATAGGAGGATGAAAGGAGGTTATGCCAGGCAAAGACTGTAAATAACAAGGACAGAATAAATTATTTAAGACTGTAAAAGGAAATATAATCCACTGCCACTGAATAATACTGAGCAGAGGAAAATTCAGTCAGCAAATCTTAAAAAAATGTTTCTTTTCTGGTCCAATAGGTTGAAGAATACCCTCCCAGAGGACATGATAGATATTGTATGACCTGAAGAAATTTAAACTTAGAATCACAAAAATCAGGAATAATAGATGTCAGCAGGAGTGGAAAATCAGACTCAAAATAGTAGGTGAATTATATGTGCTAAAACACTTCCCTGTTTCTTATTTCTGTTTTTTCACATCTTGATTGTGGCAACACATTGGGAAGATTGTATATGTAGGTTTTATTGTTATTATTATTTGGTATATGTGTTGAGAACTTCCTTAACCTGCTAGCTAAATGCTTATCACAAAATTTTGTTTTCCTCAGAAATATTTTTATTGTAACGATATTATTTCAAATCTTTTGAAGTCTAAAATTGATCACAAATATTTTGAAGTTCAACCTGAATATCTTAGAAAGGTTAATGATTCATTTTCCTTGATTAGATGATCACTTGCAATGCAAATATTAGCATGTAAGTATTTAAATTTCTGAATTTTGTAAAAATGTATGCATGTAGCTTTGAAATTTGCCTTTCAAGTTTGTGCCAGATGCAAAATAATCCGGTGGTAACACCAAACGAATACACAAGAGACCTGCACTTAATCTTAACAGAAATAAACTGAATAAATATATTTCTTCACAAAAACTTTCTTGAAGTGTTTGCCTTGCTCTAATTTGATTATACAGCACTCTCATTCCTGCTGAACAGTAAAGATTGCTGCGATTTTTCAATAGACATACAATGAACTGGGATATTCAGCAGTGGTTTGGGGGGGTGGATTCTCTAATAGGCCCTCTGGCCAAGATCAGGAAAACATTTAAATTCTTGCCTTTTCAAGGCAGCAAAAATAAAATATTTTCCAAGAATGACAGCCACTTTCAATTATTTTCTGAATCAAGGACTTAGGACTGTCAATTGTTATGTGTGGCCAAATGGGCCCCGTGAAGGCTTGATGCCACCGCCGTACCAAATACAATCATAACATCATAGAGAATGGTTTGGGTTGGAAGAGACCTTAAAAATTATCTGGTTTCCAACCTGCCTGCCATGAAAACGGACACTCTCCACCCAGGCTGTTCAAAGTGCCATCCAACCTGATCCCGAACACTTCGAGGGATGAGGCATCCACAACTTCCCTGGACAGCCTCTTTCCAGAGCCTCATCACACTCACAGTAAAGAATTTCTTCCTCATAACTAATCTAAACCTACCTTCTTTTAGTTTAAAGCCATTCCCCCTTGTCTTATCAATCCATGCCATTATAAAAGTCTTTCTCCAGCTCTCTTGCAGCCCTGTTTAGGCACTGAAAGGTGCTATAAGCTCTTCCTGGAGCCTCCTCTTATCCAGGCTGAACAACTCTAAATTCCTCATCCTTTCTTCATGGGAGAAGTGCTCTAGCCCTCTGATTAACTTGTTGGTGTCCTCTGGACTTGCTCCATGTCCTTCTTATGTTGGCGACTTCAGAGCTGGATGCAAGACATGAATGGGGTCTCACAAGAGCAGACCAGAGGGGGAGAATCCCCTTCCTCACCCTGCTGGCCATGCTGCTTTGGATGTAGCCCAGGGCAGGGTTGACTTCCTGGGCTGTGAGCACACATGGCTGGGTCATGTTGAGCTTCTCATTCACCAGCATGCCCAGGTCCTTCTCCACAGGGCCGCTTTCAACATGTTTTCTACTCAGCTTGTGTTAGTGCTTGGGATTTCCCCAAGTCACATGCAGGATCTTGGCCTTGTTGAGCTTCAAGATGTTCACACAGGCCCACCTCCCAAGATTATGAAGGCCCCTCTGCACGGCATCCCTTCCCCCCAGCATGCTGACTAAATGACACAGTTTGGTGTCATCAGCAAACTTACTGAGGGTCAGTCTCACTGTCCATGTCAGCAGCTAAGATGTTAAACAGCAACAGTCCCAATACTGATCCCTGAGGAATGCCACTCATCACTGCTCTCCCACTCACCACTGCTCTCCACTTGGGCACTGAGCTGTTGACCACAACGGTTTGCCTTTAACAACCTTGGTCAGACTAAATACCCTCAAGCATTTCTTCTCTTTTCCTATCTAGAACAGACAGAATTAGATAGAATTTCTATTCTAATTATTTCTAGATTTTCTACTCTATTACGTAATTAAATATAAGTATATAATAACCATGATAGCTGTTAGAACCTTCTTCATGGGAAAGCCACTTGAGGAAAATGCATCTCCTAAGAAAGCAGAACAAGAGTTTGTCACTGTTTGTCACCACCACCATTATGCAAAATATTTTGGAGGATAGTGGCAGGAGGTCGTATCTCAAGGAACCACTTCTCACTCTCATAAAACCAAAGGTCTACATGTGTAATTACTCATCTGTGTCCCATAATTCCAAATAACCTAACCACTTTCCTAAATCTGGGTTGTGCCTGCACCAGACAGCAACACACACAAGAGTAAAAGAAAAAAGAATACAGGAACTTCAATTGTAAATTTATGCAGTCCTTACTACACCAGATAAAATAAGATGGACTGCCTGATCCTTGTCATTAAACCAAGATAGTTTAAAAGGTAATTTTAAAATCTTCTTTGAAATAATCATTTTCTCAACTTTGGCCTGGATTCCATTGTTCCACTGTCACCTCTAAAATTATTATATCCCACACGGCCAAGTAGTTCCACTGTTTCAGGGTCATATGTTTCATTTTAAGTGTAAAAGTGTGAAGCATATTACTAGGTGTGATATAAAAATTACTTGTCAGCATTAGCCTACCTTTTCCCTTAAATTACCCTGTTTAAAAGTATATAACTTTCCACTTAGGCAGCAAAAAAATACATTCTGTTCTGTTCTGTTCTCATTTGCCTTCAGATAAAGTCAGAAATACTGTGGCAACTTTAACAGAGGTACTACTGATTTCCAGCAGTGAAACTGAGGTCATTGAAATTCAGCTACTGTTTGCATACAAAGGATCTTCTATCTCTATGATACATAGTTTAATACATGAAATATCAATAAATCAATATTGAGCTCTCTATAGCTAGATTTGAGATACAGATCTTTCAACAAGAGTTCCTCAAGCACTCACAAAGTTAGACGAAGTGCCTGTTCTTCATTGCTGGGAGAGGTAAGCCTAAAGACGTAAAACTGAAACTAAACGGGCTATTTTCATTTTCTGTTTTCAGTGAATGTCCACAGTTAAGTCAATGAGATGTACATATCATCCCTGTACAAATCACTCCAGATACTAAAATCCCCAGTTCCTATTGTTTCAGAATTTAGAATACATGTCTTTCCTGGAGACATAGAAAAGATAAAAATCCCAAGCAGTGAAGTTGCACTTTGGGCATACCCTAATTAGCTGTATGTAAACTGACCTGTTGACAGAGCCTTGATCATCACAGCCCACATTAGTCCAGGCCTGGATGCCCTCCTTGCAGACTAAATCAATCCAGCTTTTCTAATTGTTTCAAGCATGGCTGACAACACAGGCAGGACTGCACTGTGCTCAAGAACAGCATTAGCTCATTTAGAGAAGATCAAAAACCCATGCCTGGCATCAGCTTGCTCAGTATAATCCATGAAGAGTGCCTCATCTTGGAAATTGGGAAGCTGGAGCTGAACTCAGCTGCCCACAGTCATAGACCAGTACTTTATGAGTGGACAGCTTAGTTATTTCCCTCTTTTATTCAGTCAGTTATTTTGAAGAGCTAGCTACTCTTTGCAAAGCTAGGAGAGGGAGTGGGTGATTTCAGCACCCTAAGGCTGAAACACCTGTAGCTTGGTATACACAGTGTATGTGTGACTGTGTGCAAAGGCAGAGAAATGAGAAATGCGTTCCTCAGGAGCTGTTTAATGGCCAAAGAAACATCCAGTTCAAACAGCACAAAACCTCAACTGTTTCTCACTGTGCAATATTAGGGTAGGGAATGACTGACAAGGAAGAGGGCATTCGACTGAGCAATCAGTAGCACTCTCTGCATGAGCCTCACTAAAGCTGGGCTTCCAAAGACTGAGCAGTACCCATGTCATTCCCTTCAATCACAACTGTGACAGCTCTTCCCTTCATTGATTACTATGATGATGGCTGAGCAAGCTGGAGGAAAAGAGTAACTGAGTCAGAGCAGGCAGAAGATAGACTCTGTTTGACACAGTAGTAGGAAAAAAGTGGTCACAGATGAAGGCATCTGAAAAACAAGTATCTCCTTTAATTAGGCAAATATTATATAAAAGAGGAGGTCTCCCCAACAGAAAATGGCATGTATTTGTCTCAAGTCTCCTTCTATACCACCATAAATCTGAATTATCCATCTATTTTTTCTACCTGTGAACTAGCATGCATGCATCTGCATCTGCTGTTAATTTTTTATGGATGGCAGAAATAATTCTCCAAATATTCACCTCCCCAGACCCTGCTGGGTGATGAGCTGATAGTTAGGGCACAGTCTCACTTATTCACACATATTTGGGACATCAGCATAGTCCTGTTAAATCCCCCAGTACTGAGAAGTCAGATGGATGAACAGATCAGGCCATTGTGAAAAAGTCATCCACTGTTTACTGTTTGCTGATCCTGAGCAGGATGTGTGAAAAAATCAGCAGGGTTAACTTTTCTTCTCAAGTAGTAATGATTAAGCTGCCTATTTATTTAAAAGAGTCACATCAGGCATGCCAAGTAAAGAAAAGTCTTTGGATTATTAACTTTTTCTAATCACTGAAAGAAGGATCTTTTTAATTTAGGAACTTGCCTGGTCCATTGCCATCCTTGTTTTTCTGCATAAACAGGCATGTCCAGGGCTGTCTTGATCACTGAGGGAGAAGTTCATTTTCAGTAAGAGATCCTGTGCCCTGTGATTTTAGTTACCCCTGGTAGGTACCTGTAAAAAAGATGTAATCGGGTTTTGTACTGCAGTCAGGAATAGCAAGAGGAAACTGTTCTCTGCTCAGCAAATGAAATGTTTTGGTGGGATGACAGGAAAAGGGACGAAGAATTATGAACACCTGCATCTGGACTGCAGTCATAAGTCAAACTCTGTTGCCGCCAGATTGTCTGGGCTTTCTTTTTGCTGGTAACAGGGTAGCCCCACATTTTACCAGCCTTATGTGTTCAGACCTTCCTTAATGTATTTCCTCATCGTTTGGCAATGAGCCACAGAAGTTAGAACCCTCTCTACTGCACCAAAATGGAGATGAAGGTTTGAGGAAGGTGTCAATGAAGCTGGAAAATTCAGCCTCATATGGAGATTTGGATATCTTGCAAGTTCAGGTGAGGTTCATTTATGTCTCTAACATCTAAGGATAAAACCATGAACAAATACCATGCTTTGGCAGGGAGAAGGAGAAGCAGAGTGGAAATAATCTAAAAATCTCTTCCCTGTTAACATTATTTTAGAATAAACTTCAAAAATAGCACTTGCTTACAAGGAAGAAGTAAAAAAAGACCCATCTTTCTGTACCCTTCAAAGCTAATGGACTAAGAGAGGTGACAGGCAGACTAGTTTAGAAAGATGTATTGTACTTGATATTTTATTTAAAAATTTTTGAGTGTGAAATATCTATCTATAGAATGCCCTCTTGTATAAGGGCAGACCTGTCTGCCAGATAAAGCAGCATGAAGTTCAGAGAAAAATGCTTTGAAGCCTCTTAGGAGCAAACAGTTCTACCTTAATGAAGTCCATTATGGGCCTCAACCTTCAGTATGAGAAGACACTTTCAAAACATCTCTAGCAATGAAAATGAGAGTCTCTCATAAAGTGTAAAAGTTGTGACAAGCCAGCCACAGATGGAAATGACAAGGTTTTGCCTGCCACAGACAGCTCAGAAAACATTCCAAAGAGTACTGGAGCCACAAGGAGTTACTGGATTTCAATCAGGGCTCAGTAAAATCAATTGCAACTGGAAATGCATCAGCTGTACCACGTATTTTCAGCAAGGTAAGAAATACATGAGAATGGTTTTCTCTTGGCATTATCCTTCAAATGTATGGCATGAAGCTGACTAAGGCTGTAAGACAATTTTTAGAGTTAAGATGGAGGTATAAGACTCAGGAATACAGGTTTGCTTTCCAGCTCTGCACTGCCCAATTCTGCTTGAGCTTTTGTACCTTTATTTTGTGTGTGTGTGTGGTTCAGATCCCCCTCTGAAAAGTGAAACCGATATTTTTCTATTTCTTTACGTGATTGTGCTTGTATAGCATGGGTTTTCCTCACAGTACAATGGAAATTTGGCTTTGCCTTCAGGTTTCCATGTTAATAAATGTGAGAAGAATAAACAAAATGCAGTAACATTCTGAGTTAATTTGAGATGGTGCCTCCTGCTGATATTAATAGATCTGCTATTGCTTGGAAAAGAAGGAAATTACCTCAGCTGAGAGTTTTACCTTTCACATTCTGAATACACAGTTGTTGAAACTTTAGGAATAAAGAAAGCCAAGTTGACAGATTAAATGTGACATCCATGAAACTGAATCCTTTGGCAATACTAGGTATCACAAGATTTTCAAACTATCCATCACATCCATTATGACCAAAATATTTCTAGGCCTCAGTGGGACCAGTAGGCAAAGAACTGAAATCCCCATTGAAAAGACTTTCTGCCAGATGCAAAGAAACAAAAGGCTGGCACTCTCTTACCTGGAAGGACATACTGACAAGATTTTAAACATGTTGTATGCCAGATTTTAACTTCATGGTACAACAAGTGCTGTTAACCTGCCATGGAAGGGGAGGGTTCTGAGGTTTTTACACCTGTCCAGTATTGCCAGATTCTGCATGGATATGTACTCTTTGCCACTGCAAAAATGTTATATGAGATTTCTAGTGGGCTTCCATGCAGCTTCAATGAGTGTTCTGGGTTCTCTTCTGCCATCACAAACTAACAATGCCTGCTTCCAGAAAAATGAATTGTGCTCTGTAAATCTGCTCTAAAGGTCAACACTGACCACAGACACCAATTCACAAAGCAATTGAGACTTTTCTGTGGCCAAAATCGTAATGTAAGGGTTTCCTCAAGAGCCCCTTCTGTGCCTAAAATCCAAAGTAAAAAACCTGCATCTTTCTAGCTGCTACAGATTGATCTCTTCTGTTTGTTCATAAACTCTGACACTGACAATGCAAAGACTGACTGATTTGGAACATTAGAATAGCAGGGCTGCTCTTCTAGAAATCCTTTACATGTTAATTCATCTTTGTTTGTGCAGCCTTTGCAAGCAGAATTTAGCCTCATAATTTCTATGAATTCTCTCCTTCCCTCTCCTATATATTATCTTCATCTTGCAGACCTCTAAATCCAAGTAATTTTATTATTGATGAGCAGGATTTTTATAATGTTTGTCAAGAGATTTGATCTGAAGGATCATAAACTTCATGTCATAATTTTTTCAGCCAATACTGATATGCAGGCCTCTCCAATGTGAAACAGAGAGTTGCCTGAAGATGCCTTGTAGATTAGGGGTGGAAGGGAAGAAGCTTCCAAGAGCATGGAAATTAGTGCTATACACAAATGTAATTACTTATTTAGATCAGTTCAGCAGTTTAGCTAAAATAGCTTTAGTTGCTCATAAAGTGCCAACAGCTTTTATCAAATTATAAAAATTGTAGAATGCTTATTCTGTACACTACATGGCAGCACATTCCCACAACACACAGCACAAAGACACATGTCCAGTGGTGGGAGGAGAACCCTCCTCATCATGGCTCATGACCAGCCTCCAAGTGCTGCCTTTTTCCCAACCTGGAAATTAAACTCAGGATAATTTTAGTAAGCGGGTAATACAAAAGCGGATCTTTATTTGAAAGCCTTCAGGGTCAGTTATGGAAAGATGTCCACAAAACTCCACCTTCCCAGGGGTAAATACATTTTTGTAGGTTTTAGGAAATTAGCATAATTGACAAAAAGGATTCTGATTTGGATGACAAGTGAGGATGCAATTCCCCCCGACGTCAAGCCCCTTCTCCGGAATTGGTGTCTGTGGTCAGTGTTGACCTTTAGAGCAGATTTACAGAGCACAATTCATTTTTCTGGAAGCAAGGCATTGTTAGTTTGTGATGTTAGTTTGTGATGGCAGAAGAGAACCCAGAACACTCATTGAAGCTGCATGGAAGCCCACTAGAAATCCACTAACTGTTCTTTGTCCATGAAATGCATCTTGAAGAGCTGTTCTCGACCTTGGTAACCAGGAAGAACTGATAGCACAGGGGCCTTGTTTCTCTGGGGTTGGAGCTCTGGAATTTGTTTTGTCTTTCTGCCCAGGGAAAGGCCATGGAAAATCACTGGGAAAACTAGCTGCTAATACAATTGGCTACAAAACTACAAATATATGTGCAAAGAATACAGAGAACATATAAAAAAA
>VWZU01005894.1:1289780-1350763 GCA_013397095.1 Sterrhoptilus dennistouni
AAAAATATGTGCAAAAAAAACAGAAAAAATATAAAAAAAAAAAAAAAAGGCAAAACCCAAAACAGCATCACAAGATTTCCCTCCACAGCACCATTCCTACACCTTCAGTGGCAGATTTGAAATAAGACAAATGCCTAAACATACCTCACCTTTCTTTCATTCTCCCCATTTGACATTTGAAAGGTGATAAGGGATTTAATTGGGCCAGGAGTGGGTACATTTCCTGCAGAGTAATTCCTTCAGGCTACAGCACTTTTTTCCTCCATCCAGATCCACTTGCCTGACCAACCAGCTATTGCACTTATCAGTGAGCTCTGAGGCAGAGCATCCTATGAGTAGATGTCCTCAGATTTTTTTTGGAATCAGCATGCATACAACTACTGACAAAACCTCCCACTGAGACTCTAAATCCTCAAAGTTAAGAGGGCTAGGGAAAATATGTAGCCATCCCATGGCCATGAAATCATCCTCTGTAAGTGGTGCCCTCTGGTGGTTTTGGCTCTCTAGAACTCTTCAGAGTGAGAGAGAAGCGTGGGACTGGGGGACAAAAACCAAGGAGGGAGCACACAGCTTAAGTGGCAGAGCATACCAGGGACTTTCTCCTCTTCTTACTCTAAACAGTTTTGGTACCCATCTCTGTAAAAAATATTCCAACACTATTCAGGTTGGTTTTGATCCCTCCAGAGCCAAAATGTAATTTCACCCAGAACCAGGTGATATGAAGTATGGATGCAGGCAGTTTGTGCTATTGCACTTCAGGCCAAAAAATGCTCCCTGGAGATTTTATTCAACACTAAAATTTAGACTCTTAGTTCCAGGAAAATCCCAGTTTATCTGGGATGGTAATGAAAGGATGAACACCTTTATAACAGATTATTTGAATTAAGCAAGCAGATACAGAATTCTTTTTTTTTCCTCCATTGCTATAATGTTTGAGGCATGATCTCAGCAGGATTTTCAGTTAGATTTAGGAGATTTACTTTTGTTGTGATAAAGGGATGGTCTCACTTAGAGGCCCTCTCCATATTCACTGCTCATTGTCTTTACACAGCAGCAGAAAAAAGCAGTGCTTTAACATGCAAGAAAACAACAATAGCAGTAATAATGAAAATAATAACAACAATCACCAAACAGCCTGGGACCAGGACAGAAGTAAAATGGTTTATGTTTAGTTTTGGTCTTCACATCAGTAATGAATAAAACAAACAGGAAATGGGGCAGTTATGGGGTCACATGCCACATGCAACAGAAAGGAAAACACTTTGAAATTTGAGTTAACCAGAAATGCATTATGTCAGGAAATATTGGATTTGAGACCTACTGCTCATGTCAATCAATTTAATTTTTTCACACATTGGAAAATATATCTTTCCCAGCGTGCAATATTTAATTAGACCTTCATGAGACTTTAAAGCAGGCTCCAAGGATTTTCATAACTCCATGTTCACATGCCAAATTTACATAAATGGAGACAAAGAGATTAAAAAAGCAGGGAATGTAATGAAAAATGCTGCCATCTAAGACCTTAGGAAGAACAAAAGGGATAAGAGGAAAAGAAACTTAAGAAAAAAATATGAAAAAAGAGAACTAATAAAAGAAATGTGCATGAAAATATATTTGAAGAAGAGTCCTACCTTATGAATGCCTAAGAAAAATAATAGCTCTTTTAATCTGTAGATCTTGTTCTTTAAAGTGTAAAGGAAAGCTCACTATTGTAATTTTAATAAAAGGAGGAAACTGAGGTATCAAATTTTGATTGACCCAATGAGGAAACAGAAAATATATTGTACCTCACCGTCTCATCCTTCCTCGTCCTGTTGGCAAGAGGTTACCTTGTCTATTTGGCTTTTGACAAAAATAAGTCCTAATCACCAACTTCTTCTGATACTGTCTCTAGAGGGGAGCTCACTGTTAAAAACTAATCTCCAGACAATGCTATTCCATTGCATCCATCTCATGCAACAAGACATTAGACAATTAGATTAAAATTGCCGCCACATTCCTCTCTCAGTCCCAAGAAAAGATTTTAGAATGTTTTCTCACTCCCTCTAAACACTAAAATCACCATGCCTACATGGTGACTGTAGAGCATGGCATGATATTCCCAAGTTTTCCCTGCTAGATAGGAATTTTCACTCCACTTGAACAAAGAGGCTTTCTATGGCTTTCTCAGTTCAGGAACAGCAAAGAGACTTGCTTCATTTTTCTCTCTCATCCCACTGGCTCATGCTGGGATCAAGTATGTCTAAAGCCAAATCCAGATATTTACAGAATGCTTTCAGTAGGCTGAGTTCTTAAAAGGCATTTTATGCATCCTTTCAGGGTGTTCTCACCAACTGAGTCATCTCTGACGAAAAAGATGGGGGAAGTAAAGGAGAGAAACAAGCAAAGAGATGACAGAATATATCATAAAAGTCATATTTTTTAAAAAAATGGATTTCAGAGGTAATAATTTTCATTATGTACACCAGAGAACAGGGGCTAAGTTCGTGTAATAAGGTGTGAAGCAATGAGTAAAGAGTTGAGGTTGAGCAAGAAGAGGTGTGGGTGAGAGCTGGCAGTTTAGCAGGACTGTATTCTGAAGACTCAGAAGGCGAAGTCTGAGTGTTTTGCAACTCTAAAAACTCCACCAGATTCCTTCTCCCCTTATCCCTCTCTCTTGGTATCTCAGATATAACAGGAACTTACATTACTGAACAACATGAAGAAATTAATACAGAAGTGTTAAGGAAGGATTAAGATGATTCTCACAGCAGCATGTTGCACTCCTGGTATGGACCAAGACAAAAGCATCAACAAAAAAGAAACCAGTCAAGATGAGAGGCAATAGGAGCTGTGAAGGATGTTAATAGGTTTAAAATCTTTGCAGTGATGAATCAAGAAAAATCAATGTGATTCTAAAATAATGATCAAACAAGAAAATGAAATTATGTGGATGAGAAGGGAAAGCTGCCCAGAGACCTGCTTACTTAATTCAGATGTATACAGTGTGGAAGACTTTTCTTTATGCTGAGCAGGCCTTGATTAACATCACAGACAGTCGAGTGAGAAGTAGATCAAAATTTATAAATTATGATGATAAAATGTATAAAATGTATGTCCTCATTAGCCTTACCAAGCTGGAGAACTATCACATCATCTTCCTCTCATGGGGATAATGGACAACTTGCCACTGAATTTAATCCTATTTTGTGAAGGTATCAAAGAGCCACAGCGTTTATCAATCTATCTGGCACCTGTCCTGAAAAATGGTGAGTGGAGAAAAAGAATAGGTAGGACAGAAGGAAGATCCATCTGAACCTAAGGAATACCTTTTGTACTGTAGGGAGAACTGAGCATTGCCATGGGTTTCTCAGAGAGATTGTACTCTCTGTCCCTGGAGATATTGAAAAGCCATCTGGGCAAGGTCCTAAGGACCCTGCTCTGGGTGGTCCTGCTTGAGTATGAAGGACTAGCCCAGATGACCTCCAAAGGTCCCTTCCAAGTTCAACTACTCTGATTCTACAATTCCAGAAGAAAAGTTAAATGAGTGTAGGGGAATTTTTGGCATATCTGCCAGATTTTCTTATGTATCACTTTGTGTTTGGACAAATCATTTCATCCTTTAATGCTGCTCTTCCTTCATCTGCATATGGGGTTTAATTATATCTACTACCCATGGAGCACACTTCATTAGGAATCCACTCACATGGAGGAAACTTGTGCACTGTTTATACCCTTAAGTGTAACATTGGTAATGCCCAGATTTTGTGGTTAGTTCAAGGAGCTGCAGTAAATGTCACTCTCTCTCTGCAAAGCCCCTGGGATACCTGGAAATCATAAGCATTAACTCTCCAAAACATTCACCTTGCTCTCTCTGTAGGCTGGGGAATGCCACAGCTACCAACACTTTATGACTCCAAGACATTAAAATTTGTCTCATGTCATAATCCATACGCTTGGGTTGTTATTTTGTGCAGTTAAAATCTGAACATGCTTCCCTGCTGCAGATAATTAGTGATATGCACATGGGAGATGTTACAGCTCGTAGGATAGTCTTTTCTCTGACAGTTGACAGTGATGGCAATTCAGTCTGTTCCAAAGAGGAAAAGGGGAGCAATGTTATCGGGAATTGATTTTTGCCTTCATTAAAGCCTCTTCTTATCCACATGTTTCCCCTAAACCTACCTACTGCTCAGATTTATTTGAAAGTATAACATTAAATTTTTACTGTTTCAGTTTTATTAGAGGGGGTTTAGGTATTTTATTATGCTTGGCACTCAAGTTGAAGCCTCTGTGAAACCTAACTCCACATTCATCTCTTGATGTTGTCAGGGTAAACAGTACACAGGGAGTTTATTGTTTACTCCTGGATGCTAAAAGGTTATATATTATAAAAGGTGTGGGATATCAGTATTCGGAATATTTGGGTTACAGCAGATTATGAGGACAGTTAAATCAGAAGCTGAAGAAATAATAGTCAATATATAGTGAACTGTTCCAGTAATTCAGCAGAAAGGCAGAGTGAACAGGTGATGCAGGTTTTTGTAAAGATGGTGAGATGATGATGGTGATGATGATGAGTGATGAGGCCATTAAGCTGCTGATAATCTGTTCCAGCCTTCCAGAAAAGTCCGATCTCTTTCTTTTTCTTTCTTTCTAAACTATCAAAACAATTTGCCTATTTAGATCTTCCTTGAAGTATAGGGTAGTCAAGTTTCAACCTTCAAAATCTATTCATGAGACTCTGGTAAAACAACAGGAGAGACAGATGCTTTCATAGAGAACACCATTTTTATTTCTCCTACTGGACATGGCTTCGTTTTCAAGCTTCTGGGAAGACAAATCATAAATCAAAATCCTTATGGGCATTTATAAAGTGCTCCATGTGGCAAACAGTGAATTTGATGGGTTTTTTTATAGGGCATGGAACTTGATATTTGCATTGTTTGTAGAGTGGACATGTTATGAAAATGTTGCACACATTTAACCAGACTAAAATATTTTAATGGTCTATTTGCATATATTTTATGTCCAGCTAATCAAGTCTTACTACTTAATCACTTTCTTCTAGTTTGTCTGTTAGTGATCACATTTGGAAGCAAGTTAATAAACCTTATATGCCTGTCATGTGATTGGTTAAGCCACACTCAGTGTTTCCATCTAGAGAGCAAACCTGCAAATCCTCATCTTACCCCTTGGAAACCTGCATCCACGATTTTGAGGGAAAACTAACAAACATTACCATGTGCAGTGCCCTTATCTACACTGCTGGTGGTAGGGATACAGAGAAGTCCTCCTCTTCCTCCTCCTCCTCTTCCTCCTCCTTTTACCCTTCCAGATCCATCACAGTTCTCAAACCTTGCTATATGCCATGCACTGTACTCTGAAAATTTCTGGATCCTTCTTTCCTCACTGTTGGACATTAGAAGTCATGACATGACTTAGAAGACATGACTTAGAAGTCAAGAAGTTTGCTCCACTATCAGCTTAATCCACTTTCCTGTTCTTATAAAAGTAACCTCTGTATTTGCATTTCAGGTTTGGGATATTTGCCAACTGATGTCCAAAGCCTTAACATAACTTTAACATAACTTGAGCTGTAGATCACAGGCAGGTGTCACCTATGCTTGATGACTTTACAGAAAAGCATCTTCCTCCTCATTCTTTTCTTGGTTTTGTTGTCCAGTTTTACATGTATCCAAGGTTTTCTGGCTAATTTTTATTCCATCTCTAATATAAACTATTGAAAAATGTTTTCCTGTCACCTGCATACTAAAAACTGACTCAAAATACAGTAGCTACTTGTAAATTTTTGTTTCCATGTCCCACGAGGTCTTGGATAAATGATCAAAATCACATCACTCATTCTTATTATTCCAGTATAACTATCTATGGAACATGACTAAGAAAATTAGAAACTTCTGCCCTCCTCTGTTTCTCAAAGTAGTAAACTAAAGCAATACCTTATCATACCTGAATATTACCCATGACATCCAGCCACATGATATAGCTAAAGACAAAAGGAAGAAAAGGAAATTCAACTGCTTGCAGAAGAGATTATACATTTTATGTGTATGTATTAATCACAAATATTAGCCTCCAAAACTAGAACTAATTGCTAGAAGCAGTAAGAAAAATTTGACAGTTATACTAGCTGTGTAGATTCCTTCTGAACAGGGCTAGCTGAGCTGAGCACAGCATTGTACATGACACCAGCTACAGGATTAGTGCTAGCACTAGAAAATCAGCTCTCGTGGAGAGGCTTGACAAAGTGTGTGGCATACATATAGTGTATACCACAAGTACAAATTCAGGGAGTTCAGGGGTTGAAAGCAAGTATTAGAGCTTTTAATCTATGCATAGGCAGGTAGGCATAGACAGCATCACTGATTCAAACTGACACAGAACTAATACATTCATTTCCTTTCAAATCCATGGTTCTCCTCACAGCTTCTGCCTCTGGAGGTTGAGAGATTACCTGTTTCTGCAACCATTTTTTTTATGTGAGATTTGAGAAGAGATTTGTTTTTTTCAGAGGAGAAAAGCCATATGGAGGAGCCTAAGACCTATTTTGAGGCAGGGCTACCTACCACCAGAAGAGAGCAAGAGAAAAGGGAAGAGGGAGAAATGAGGTGTCAGAGACTATGAAGAGAAAAACAGAAAACAAATATCAATATGTACAATGGGTCATAGGGAAGGGATGTACACAGATACATTTAAGGCTCACGCTCATCCTTTTATTAAAAAAAGTATCTTCAACAGGCAGGCTTTTAATTTTGAGTGGACTCTGTCTTTCAAGGGAGTGAAGCAAAAGGGGAACTTGTGCATTTTCACAGCAGTAAGATTTCTTCTTTCTTGGCCTGGGTAAAAGTATCACGTTCTGCAAAAGAGCATCTCATGAGCAAAAGCCCAGATGATTGTCTTGTGAACAGACTGTCATTCAGCCTATGTCCACATAAAACTCCCAAAGTCACTGGGGTTGTGAAATGGAAAAATAACAGGCTTTGTTGCAGCAGGAGAGGGAATGAGAAAAGGAGGGGAGAAAACAAAAGTGAGAACGAACTATTTCAAAGTCATACAGAAAGTCAACATCCTAATAATTTCAAAAGAAGCAAAAAACCCTGTCCTGAAATTATGGAGAAAGAGGATATTTCCTGTTTCACTTTGCCTTAAAATTTCCCTTTGAAACTGTTTCACACCAACACCATCAAAACCTTGGCAAACACAGAAGCAGAGGACAGACATGAACCAGATTTATAATGAAGTGAGGTAGAAAACAGGTGAGGACAGCTTTTTCCCTAGCTCTTCCCAGCTTTGCAATGAAAGGTTTTCAGAGCTCTAATTATAAATCAAAGCTCAAGTTCTTCTGTGAATCACTGTTTGAAGGAGCTGCAATTTTGCCCTTTAAAGCATTTCCTCAGTCAGGCAGCTGGATAGGGGAAGGGTGATTTTTCCATGCTTTATAAGGTGGGCAGAGAAGGACAGTCAGCTGCAAAGAATAAGGCAGCACAGCTGCCCCACATTAAAGAGAGGCAGAAAAAAAAAGCTGGTGAATAGCTTAGCCGGGTGGATTTATTTTCCTCATCACCCAGCAGCTGTGGTAAAACCCTAAAGGCAAAAATGTGTACTGCTGAAAGAGAACCAAAATCAAAACCAAAAACTGTGGGTCTGGTCCATGACAAAAATATGTTGTGTGGGGAAATGTCACATACATGTAAGGAATCATTTGCCTGGCTTAGTCACTGGATTGCTGGGGGGCATTAAGGACATTGCCTGGGATTTTTAAACTGTGCTTTTAAAGGGAGAAAGTATTGGAGATAGTAACAGGTCCTAGTACTGAGCTGCAGTGAGAGTAAGATCCCTGGAGGGTTATGAAAAATTCAGATATTTAAGGACTGCGAACAAAAACATTTAGATATAGAGAAAAAGAAGAGGATAATCCACTCTCATTTAAAACAGGATGTGAAGAATTGCTTGAAAAAAGCAATTCTGTGATACTGTCCAGATGAGTCCATCTTCTCTTTGAAGCTCAATAATGACTGGGAATAACCTGTACCGTTACAGGGGCATTTTATAAGCTTTTCCACTTATGTAGTTCCTCTGTGTTTATGGAGCCCATTCATTGTGTTCCCATAATGCTCTTTTTCTCTGCATTCAGTTTTGCAAGGACCAAAGATCATTAATTATAGAACAATTTCAACTCTAATGATATTGTGAACAAAGCTCTCTTGCCATTCAGCTGCTTTTCTCTACCCTGGTTACCCAAAAATTCTTATCATCATCTCTCTGTAAAGTGAGTAGACCTCACCCTGAGATCAGATTTCCCCATGCCCTAGACTAGGTCTCAGGCATGAACTTGCAAAAATTAAGAAAGAAGAAGAACAGTCCATATGAGACAAGGAGCTAATTAAATTCTGTGTTATTACATTTTACAGAAAATAAAATATTGTTGATAGTAATTCATGTAGCTCTGTATCAGCAATGATGGCTTGGATTCAAATAAACATCAAGGGATGCTTCTAATTTACCGCATCTGAGAAGCCTTATGAGAAATAGAGCAGTGATTGATGCCTCTGCATTACTTGGCAATTTCACACACATTAATGTTTTCTGTGGTTGCTCTCCTGGACCTCACAAGGTCTCCTCATCGTGGGAGCCTTGAAAAGAACTATCCCATAGGGAAAGGTTTATGTTCTCAGTATGGTATAAATGCTTGTTCTCACAGCTGTGTCCAGCTGTAGGTAGCCTTTCCTTACAGCAGAAAGAGATTATTAAAAAAATATATAAAAGCTTCTTTCTTTGCATCATTCTTAAGGACCTCCCAGGAAAATACTTAGAGGAAAAAATACCAAAAACACTGTGCATTAGTACAAGTCAAAGAGGCAAATGCGTGTATGAAAATCCCATTCAGTCCTGCTATGTGACAATATTTAGCAGGCTTAACAACCTAGGCTCTAATATATCTCTCATCTGAAAATGATAATTTTATTCACAGGGATAAGCTAACAAAAAAAAAAAGTTATGAAATTGATTAGACAGTGGGAAATGCATGTCTCTGATTTTGTAAGGCTTATTTTTCTCTCAAAAAATTAATTTAATACCAGAGCCCTTATTTAGACTAAATTACAAAGAGAGCAAAATTAAAAATGTGATGCAACAGTTAGGGAACAGGAAAATTACTTGATGTGTTATGCATATTGAGTGTTCATATTTCCACTGTGAGGAGAGGAATCAGTCCTACAAGCAAGAGAGAATCGTGCAGTTCAGATGGCTTCAGGTGTTAGTTTCCAGCTGCTGCAGAAATCTCCAATTTACTTAGTGCCGTAAACCACATTTTTTTCCAACATATTAGGGTCTAGTCAGTACCACTGGTTCACAACAAATGGTATCCCACTGTGCCTGAGAATATAAACAAGTAGATTTCACAACAATTAGAGATTATAAAATAAATCTTAATGCGAGTTTCTTCTGATCCATAGTGGTTCACACTAACTATGGACAGCATGGCTTGTTTGATATGGGGCCTATTGACTTTGTAGATGTGTCTGCGTGCGCTCCTATCTCATGACACCTTAGAAAGAATTTTAAGAGTGTATGTAACACCGTTTAAAGCAGGGTGGAATTGGGGGGAGAAATTTCTGCCCCCTTTGGCTCTGCAGATTTCAAGGCATATCTCTAAAATGTAAACATCTATTTCACATTGTTTGCTCTAAAGAGGAAAAATAAAATCCTAGATTTACATGACAACTTTTATTTAAAAAGTATAAAATCTTTTTATAATGATGCAGTGTGTATTGTGAGACTGTTGAGAGAGAGGCATGTAGATCTGTATGGAGGCACACGCACAAGCATATACTTTTATAAATGCATCCACATATATACATCATGTAATGCAATGCTAATGGACAGTTATGTTTGTAATAGATATCAGGCAGTGTGATACTAATAGACCTTTATATTTAATGTAGAGTGGGCAAATGCTTTTAAAATAAATCTATATGAAGAAATAAAATTAACGACTTCTCATCCTTTTGCAACACAACTAGTCAGTGCACAAGAGTGAATGTTCCCCACATGGGTATTAAATTTCAGTGGAATTTAAAAGAATTAATAAAAGCCTGAAGGAAAAGACGGTGAGAATGAATCTTCAGTATACACCTACACTCTGAGTGCCTTTCTTTTCTCTTCCTTACATGCTCTCCTCTCAACATATTCCCTTGCTCTGCTCCCAGAGGCTCCCACAGCACTTTCTGTCTTGCCGCACACAGCCCTCCTGGCAGCACGCCCTTGCTGTACAAGATAGTGCAGGGCTGTGATCTCCAAGTGAGCACCCAACAAGCTCTCCCCTGGAGCCAGACTCTGTAATTGTGCTAGGACAGTCATACTGCCATTGGAGATGACATTTCTATGCAGCTTTGGCTTTGTTCAGAGCAGGCTTGCCCACGCTAGCAGAGATGGCTCAGGGAGTGCTGTAAGGGCACGGGAAGGAGAGGTGCTTTTGAACAGTCCCAGCAGAGAAGAGTTGGTCTCACCCACTCCCTGTCTCCACGTGCCCTGCAGGGATTCAATTCCACCATCTCTCAGATTTCTCATGTTCTGCCCCAGCTTTCCAGCATACCAGAAAACTTCAGTTTCGTCTTCCCACATTTCTTACTTCTCAAGGAAACCTTCAATCCCTCAAGACTTTCAGACCGTGCCTGGCAGAATTTCGAAGACTTGCTGAAAATTGGAGATAATGAGTAGAAGCAGGAAGAATGACTGTGGAGATAGAGAGTGGGCCTGGAGGCAAGCTCATTTATGCAAATCCATTGCTAAATGTTCTCTCACAGCTGGGCTGAACTTGCCTGCATAAAATGCCCAAGCCCAAGATAAAAATATTTATGGCCCAGCCTCAGAAAATAAAATAATATTTTTTAAAAGGACATTTAGGAGAGAATAGTGATTTGAAGCCTTTGCTGATGAATTTTTCCTTTTCAATTGCCAGTTTGTTTTTCTGAGACAATGGAAGACTCTTACAATACCAGAAATAAATGATACATGTTTTCAACACATGAAAGTTTTATTTCTGAGACACAGTGAAGCGTGACAAAGGTGTTGGGCCCTTGTGTTACATGTCAAAGCAGCTAGGAGCATCAATAGATGTAAGATGTTCGAACAATAAACAATTAATATACCTAATATGTTTCAAAGTTATGTTAGGTCTCTTTTCCTCAAATTAAAATTTGGAGAGGGGGGGTTGGCTTGTTTGCTTGTTTGAATTTTTTTGTTGTTGTTGTTTTTTGGATTTATCTGTACATCTGCTTGTAAATTTTTTTTTTTTTTTAATATGTAATACTCTAGGATTTGTAGAATCCATCAGGTAAAATAAAAAACAAATCAGAGCCACAAAGACAAGCTGAACCTAAGGATCACTGAAGGAAAAAAAAAACCCACTAATTTTAGCAACAGATCCAAACTTGCTATAAAAACACAAGCAAGTCCTGTTATCCATGCACTGTTAAATGAAAGCAAGTATATCATACAAGCAAAAATCTAAAGTCCAAAGAAGCCACCAACTCTCAAGTGAATCTACAGTCATGACCCTCCTGTGAGACAAAAATCTTAGGTCATTCCCATTTCCTCAATATTAGAAAAGAGTCTCATAGGCAAACCAGGGAAATGTACTCTTGAATGGATGCTAACTACAGTTAGAATAGTTGACTCCTGGTCATGATGGAGAGGATTCTTAAGTGTTATGCCACAGGTATTTGGCCTAGCTTTGGTTTTATTCATGATTTTAATTGACCAGAGTAGAGCTGTTTTGGTTTAGTTTGGGGTCTTATTTTTTTTTTTTTAAAAATGTGTAAAAAGCAAGTTGGACAAGATTGCAAGATCTTTAGAAGATGGAATTGAAAATAAAACATATTGAAAAAGCAGAAAGCCACTCTGGAAATCCGTAATATGAAGTTCAATAGGCACAAGCCCAAAGAAAATCAAGCGGACAAATTACTAACCTGACTGCATGGAGGAGAACTAGTGAGTACAGCACACCACAAACTGCATGTGCTAAAATTAGGAGGATGCCTTGTCAGTAAGAGAAGATCTCACACCAGACCATGTTAAACAGGAGCAATGAGCAGAAGAAACCACGGTCATGGTTCCAGTTCAGCTCATGCTGATACCAAGGCACAAGCGATCACCTCTGGTTTTGGATGGCTTGTATTGAAAAAGACAAAAGGAAACCTATAAAGAGAAAAGCAACAAGAATGATAAGAAGATGAACAGATGTAACCCATAGAGAAAGGGCACTGTTCAGGCTAAGAAAGAAAAGGCTAATGGGAGACATGGTAACAGCCTTCCATTTCACAACTGGTTGCTATAAAAAGGCAAATCAATAACTCTTCTAGGGAGAGTAAGGATAGAAAACAAAAGAGGAATTTGTAGTAATGTTATTTGGTTTAAAAATTCTAATTCACCAAATAAAATATTAAGAAAAATCCAAACCAGGGTGAGGCACGGGAATAGATTCTGTAGGGATTCCTGCAAGATATATTTCCCCAGAGTTTTGTAAGAATAGATTGTACAAATATCCAGTAGGTTTGTTCATAGTATATTTACCATGAAATAAAGCAAAGAAGAGGCATTTTGGTCTCTTGTGGTCCTTCCCCATTCTGTGTTTCAATGTTCGTATGTATTTTGAAGATGAGTTCTAATGAAAAATTTCAGCTTACGGACTTGTTAAAAATTATACATTGTTTTAAACAATGTGTATTGGTCATCTCCAGCACTGCAAAATAATTTGAAATTTTTTTTTTCCCTGATAATTCAATGTGTTCAGATATTGTACACTAAGCTTCTGCTAGAAATATATCTGTGTTAGGTATTTGAAGTTATCTTTTTCTGAGAGCTGATCAATGTGGAGAATATTATTTGATGTTAATATTTCTATTGAGATTTTAAAATCTTACCAATTATAAACATTCACATAAATTATAAGTTATTTGTAAGCTTTCATAGATGCTTATCCAATTCTTATGTTTCTCTGATATCTGATGCATTTTTAATGAAAAAATATTATCAATATACTTTCCTTTGCAAATGGAAAGAAATTATCAGTTGTACTCCATGTAAATATTATATTTCTCATGCAAATGTTCAACAAGAGCAGATAAAAATTGGTATGAAAAAAGCTAAATACTACTTCCCCCAGATGCTTCTAATTCATTTCTCCCCATAGTAATCCAGTTCTCTTCATATCAGAATCAAGAGCCAAAAAGAGTAGAAAGAGAAAAAAGCCATAAAAAATATCACTGCCTGGAGGAATCAAGGTTTCCCTTACTTACAGTTTTCTGATGTCCTTTTAGTAAGCTGTATTGCTCTTTCAAAGCCAGCCCCAAGAGTGCATTACTTTTAGCATGGGAAAAAAGGTTCCTGAAAAAGGGCACATACCTTTGTAACAGCACAGGTGCCTATTGTGCTAGGAGAAAAAACAAGGTTTGCTGAGATAACTAGATCAACAGTAGGATGAATGTTAGCATAGCTAAATCTGCCTGGGATTTCTCTTCTCTCCAGCCCAGATCTACATGGCTATGCCAGCGTAAGCCTGAGGTGCCTATTTGGATTCAGACATTGTGCAGCAGGCACCTGACTCACGATCTGGAAGTATCTATTTGTCTCAATATCCTCTAAAGGAAGCTGAGTATGACTGGATTGGAGTCACAGAGCAATCTTTCAGATGTACAAATGAAATTGCACTCTTTTCCCTGGCATAAAATGGAACAGAAATTGCTGTCACTTTCTAAATATCGAACCTCACAAAATGACTGTAAAATCAGAATAAAGCCTGGAGGACTCTTAGGAATCTTACCAGTGGAGTTGCGTTTTTTGGTGAGAAATGTAATCATTTACTTGATATGGTTAGAGTGAAATAAGAAGAGACATAGTTCATAAAGATATCTGAATATTCATTTGCATAATTATAACTGATCCCTTAAAATAATAATTTTTTAAAAAATTTTTTTCAAGAAAAATTCTGATTTCCTTTCTTAACAAAAAAAGCAGAAAAAGTTCCAAAGCAAACAAAAGTACCTATAACAGTATGTCTGATGTTGATGACATCTGTGCTAATCAGTCCTCTCTGTAAATGCGAGAGAGAGCAAGGTCATCTCATAGTACTCTAAGCCCACCAGGTCATGTCTATAGAAAGGCATCCCCCCACCACATTCCAAATACAGAGTATTGCAAACAGAAACATTCGTTTTTGCTACACAACATCTTAATCTAAACTCAGGTGAAACCACTCTAGAAGTCCTCAAGAAACCTACATTTCCTGACAAGTGTCCCTGATGTGAGCGTTGCATGTGGCAGTGAGGCACGGTGAGTTATTTAACACAGAACTATTGGGCATGCTGAGAATTGATTTTTTTCTAAAAGCAGCATAAAAGAGCAGGTCAAATACTGCCCTGAAGAGCAGGGAAAGCCACCACTCCACACGTTCATTCCTCCGGACTGTAAACGTCTTCTCCATCAAAAGCCTGACCTGTCTGGTGTGCCTGGCGGCTCATGTGCTTTGAGATTTCTGTCAGAAATGTTTGACCCTGGGGATTCAGACCAGAAAACCTGTCACATTTTGTAGCAGGTGAAACTGACTTATTTTGAAGCCTGGTCAATTTATCAAGTTGTTGCAATGGCAAGATTGTCACTTGTTGTTATCGATGACATACAGTTCAGAGCAAAACTGGCCATCAAGTTAACTGCAGGCAAATTCACTGGAGCACCGGCTGCAATATAAACAAATCCCACCACCCTACTAATTCAGGTACTGAAACGTGACTTCTGGATGCAAGACGAAAAAAATCGTGAATTTCAGGCAGCTGAACTAGAGAAAGTGAAGATAATTGTGGTGAGCTAGTTTTAGGCAATGTTTACAGTCTCTATGGCATCTTGTTCAGAAAATGTGACTTGTGACAGGGGACATCAGCTCTAGATCAGGTTGTGCCTTCCCCTTGCCTTACAGCCCCTGTTTGTCCCTGCAATACCACAGATGTCAATGAAGTTGCACCTGTGCAAGACAGTGAAGAATCAGGCAAAGTAATTTCATCTCAGCTTTGTTTTGATGTATTTAAGACTCACGCTTTTGAAGCTTTCCTAATAAAAGTAGCATAATTTTCATCAACTTTTTGCACATACGAAATGAATAGTGAACTGTACTACTGGTACCTGTGCACAGTTAACATGCATACATTCATTTTGGAACCTGTTTTATCTGAAGAAAATAGATTGCTGTGAATGCTTTATCTGTAAAGGATGTTATTGAATGGAAAATTAGCTCAAAATATCCTTGATATTTTAAAATGTAAGTTAACCTGATATTTCAGTTGTCAAAGAACACAGTTACCTTACTGTTAGCTAATTCCAGTCCTAGGCATAAGTGACTTGTTGGGAAGCGTAGGATGCCTATTGCCTCCTGAGGAAGAAAATGTGCCTCCCAAAATGTCATGACTCTACTTCACTTTTCTCTGACAGAGATAATAAATTGGTCCCTTAAAACAGGCTAATGAAGTTTACCCATTTATGTTTTAAGGTGCTTTCAATTCCTTGAGTAGAAAGGCAAACCTTTGTTATTGCTGCAATGAATGCAGATATTTGAGAGCAGACGACTAGCAAGTTAAGCAGAGAATGTTTCCCAGGTGAAGAGGCAGAAAGAGCAGCACTCCCTCATGAAGGTCTCAAAATACTCCAGTCTGCTGAAGCTTTGTTATAGAAAACTTGATAATACAGCATTGTTAGGAGTGGATAACAAATACTTCCTTTTATGCTAGAGATAGTATTGAAAATGGTGAGGATGTTCCTGAATGATATATATATAATTTTCCAGGAAGATATGGGAGCAGAGCTACACCTGGCAGAGGTGCTAGACATGTTGCTTACAGCTTCACATTGCCAGATCCTAACAAGTAGAGAAATAGATAATTACATGAGAAGGAGATATTTAAATTCTTGTACACTGAACTCATCCCTCAGAAAATGTAACCATGCCAAACAAAGAGAAATAGATCGCCACATTTTTTCAAATTAAAAAAAAAAAAAAGAAAAAAAAGGTAAAACAGCCCAAGATTTCTGTGCTGGATTCAATATTAAGTTAGAATTGTTCCATGTTCTTTGTTATTCCCATGCCATCTTTTTTTCCAAGTGCAACCTCTTAGGAAATAAAGTAATTTGCTGCTATGTATTTCTATATTTCTCTGGGTTATATAATGTGAATTATTTTAGGGAAAATCAGTAAGATTTTTCATCTCTACTTCTTTTTAAGCCATCATTTAAAGGCAAATTTATGTCGAGAGGCCAGTTTGTTAAGCATTTTTTTGCCCATCACTCCTGTTGTTACCTGTCATCCACCCTTACTCTTGGCATTCTCAACTTTTATTTTTGTTTAACACCTGTCTCAGCTGGTAAAGGTCATTACCATGTTGCTAGGTTCTAATCAGATGAGACATTGTCAAAATGAGGAAAACCATATCAGTTTCATGAAATCTGAGAAATCACAACCTGTTTTGCTGCAACAACACAAGGGTTTTCTTGTACTAATACTTCTTCTCTTTCCTTGTCTATCTAGCATAAGAACAAGTCTACAGCTCCACAAAGAAGAATCAGTCTGAACCCAGATTCAAAAATAAATAAATAAAATTTCTCATCAGCTCACCTTTGCTAGAGTTGAAATGTTTGATTTCACATGTTGCTGCTTGCCGTTAATTACAAATATCACCCAGATTCATTGCCATGGGTGTCGTTCCCAGCCCAAGCTGATTCTGTGGGTACTCATCTTTAGAAGAAACCCTTGTGCAGCATGAAAGGAAAACAAAAGGTTTGGATTCATACTAATGTGCCACCACCTGCTATAAAGCCCTGAGGCTCAGATTTGGTTCACTCCCCTTAGCTATTCCAGGTGGAATTGCTTGTGGTCAGCCTGTCATGGAAATGTTTTTGATAATCCTTAGTTTACTTGCTAAGAAATCCATCTCCCACTCTCCCTAACTATCCCTGTGCTGATTTTTCTTGCTTTTCATTTGTAAGGAGAAATTATACTGAACTATTTGAAGACCTAGGTCAAAGCACTGTGGCCCTAGACTGTCAGGGTTCCCACCACTGGGACTAGAGAGAAGAATCCATCCCTCTGCCAGAAAGTCACTTACCCTTAACAGAAACCAAAGATCAATTACTTTTTCTGGAAGCTTTCTCCCCATCACCAGCTTTCAGGTCATATTGAGGATTCATTTGTTTCTGGCTGCTGAAGATGCAACATATTACAGTGTGTCCAGGTACAGGCAAAGCAAGGAATTGTTTTCCCTCCCTAGTCGATTGTGCAGAATTATTTTAGACCATTGTATTTTGGTCATACTTTTCAGAGCAGCTGTCTCATGCTTTTTAGTAGAAGGAGAAATTTTATGGCTGTTTGCAGCACTTGGGCTCTTATTCTCAAAAGAAGGCAAAAATTACTGATTCTATCATACACAAGAGTCCAGAAAAAATGCCTCAGTGAAGTGAATTGTAACATTTCAAAGGAAAATGCTTTTGTATAGGATAAGCATGGTAACTAAAACACAGACTCTGAGAAAGATCAACAAAAATGGAAAAAGTTTCATTCACTATGACAAAACAGTGATCTCCACGGGTGGTTTGAATATGGATCATGGGTTGAGAGAAACTCATATTTATTTTGCTAGAACCCCTCAAACCCAACAACAACTGCACTTGTTAACACAGTTGCTTTTTCTACAAGCAGAGGAGCAGTGCAAATTTTGGAGGAGTACTTGTTTCTTCCAAGCAGTTCCATCTAAAATTATAGAGAACACATGGGCAACACTAAGGCAGTTGAGTCTGTAGCACAAGGGAGTACCAACTGTTAAGATTTCTCCTGGAAAATGTAGCTGCCAACCCCTTCTGACAATAGAGGCCAAAGGAAAAGACAGGGACATATCCTTTCAAGCAAGCTGTTCATCTTCCAGTTGCTATTATCTTGAAGCATGTAAGGTACTGCCAAGACCTAATCTGGATGTGGGTGAAGACTGACAGCCATGGATGGGGCACGTGGTAAGGCCTGAAGATTTCTGTGGGTGTCTAACATTCATTTTTCTGACTTAATGTACTTCTAGATAATGATCCATATTAAGGTATTAAACAATGTCCTAGTCTGTATGAATTAAGATTTTTTTTTTTCCCATCTTCAAATTATGAATCCTCAGTTAGGTATTTCAGAGGATTTTCTCTTTTCTTCCACCCTCTTAGTTGATTTTTATACATACAATATGGACAGCTGGCCATAAAAACTGAAAACTGTGTAGAGCTGGATTAATTTATCAGTCATCTAAAGAAAATGACCCATTCAAAGAAGATTTCCTAACCATTAAAGTTTCATAATGCATGTTCATGTTGCTTTGGCAGAAAAGGTTTTACTTTGCCATGACATCTTTAATAAAAAAATGGCTACAAAAAACCCAGCTATTCGTTGAACTTCATCTGATTCAAATCTATTTTTTTCACCCAAAAAGGTTTAATTTGTACCTTACACAGCAGTAAGATACCATGCTCATAACTGTAATATGCTCTGCTCTCCATAGAGGTGACAAATAGTCAGGGCCAAAGGGCCAGGATCATACCGAAATTCACAGGGACAGGGAAGGGAATGAAGGAAGAGATTTGAGGAAGACAGGAGTTCAAAAGACTTGAAGAAAGGGTCATTTAATGAGTCATGCTGTTGGTGATATGGAAGGGGCAGCAAGGGTTTCTGGAGGCAGCTTGGTACAGCAAATCATGCCAAATTATCTGATGTCCTTTCAGCAGAGCCTGGGCTCCAAAAAGCTCAGGCCTCTGCCCCTCACATGTCCAGGCTCATCACCTCTCCTTCAGGCAGGCTTTCCTTTTAACTATATCCTCATTGTACAAAGAGAGAATGCAAACCAGAATCTTTAGCCTTTCTTCTTTAAAAAACCACAGGATGTTAAAAAGATCTCCTCAGAGAGCAGCACACACTTACCTCTAGCCCTGGGGGTTTGGTATTCTGTCCTTTTCCCTGACACTGCACTGCTAATCTGAGCAAACATGCCATGTTCCTTGTTATGGCAGGACAGGTGGATTACTTAGTGCCAAGAAAGGCCTAAAGGCATCAAAGTTCACACTTTTCTATGCAGATGGAGAAGGATTTTCAATAGCAGCAGTGGAGCTGGTTTCCTCCAGTCTCAGCCCTGCTCCTCCCCTAGGATGGTACAGCAGCAGGCAGGGGAAAGCTCAGCACAGGTGCAACTCACTTCCCCTTTGTTTGCCCTTACTGCTCAGAGAGTCTCTTTTCTGAGCAAATAATGCTTTTCTAATACTACATCTCTCTGGGTGCAGCTCCTGCATTATTAATATCATCAACTCGCAAAGAAAATTAACTGTAGAATTTGCCTCAGCATTCAGTGTTAATCCTCAATAAGCTCACACCTCCTGACCTTGTTAGCCTGAGCTTTGAGCATCTAAAATAAAATCCTGCCTAGCAGGCCACTTCAGCTGCGTGGTTAATCCAGGAGATCTCTCAGGTCAAAGGCTTAGATTTAGCTAGGGCACAACTGCAGCATGCCTGAAACACTTTGCCCAGGTAAAGAGCTTTGGAAACCTGCAAAAAAGGGTCAGAGGCAGAGTTTATGGCATCATATCTTATCAGATTCTTCTCCCAGTTCCTCCAAGAAAAGATCTATTGCACATAGCAGCTGCACTGGGTCCAGGCAGGCCCAGCAGGACACCCCCTCAAACAAGTGCTGGTGTCAGTAAAACTGGAGCTCACCTCAGGCTGAGTGTACTGATCTTCTATCACCTTCTCGTCTCAGCCTCCTCAGCCTTTCTTCTCCTAAAAGGGACTCTTCTAAATGTCTAGGTTTGGTGTTTGAGTTTCTTGTTAGGGTTTTTGTTTGTTTGTTTGGGGTTTTGTTGGTGTAACATTTTGATTTGGGAGGTGGTTTTTTTTTTGTTTGGTTGGTTGGGGGTTTTTTTGTTTGTTTGTTTGTTTGTTTTGTTGGGTTGGGTTTGGGTTTTTTGTTTGTTTGGTTTTTTGGGTTTTTTTTTTTTAGTTTTGGGATTCTTTTTTCTTTAAAAATCCACTGAGATTTATATTTAATTACCTTCCACACCAGATTGCTGTATCTGCTATATTTTCTACAGCTGCACAGCTACAGCTATAACTATACTAAAGACTTCTTCTCTTACAGATGAAAGACTTGGAAATGCCACCTCACACACACTGTTCCTCACTGGGACAGCAGAAACAAGAAGCTTAGCAAAATTTAAACTTTCTCATTTCAAGATTATTATCATTTTTAGGAGTCTACTCTGAAAGCAACTAAATCCATCCATTATTTCTTACCTCAGATTCCTCATTATATTGTTTTGGGGGTTTTCCACTGTTGTTACTTGGAGCAAAGCAGTCATTCTGCTACACTTCTAAATAACTAATTTTTATTCACCTTTTATAGAAGGAGTAAGGATGCTAATTAATTCTCCACACCGGATAGAAATCAAATTTTTGTCAACAACAGTGGGGGTTATGACTGGGCTGTTGTATTGTATTGTATTGACTTTTTTTCTTTCCTTTTTTTTTTTTTTTTTTTTTAATTGATAAAATTTACTCATTGATTTTAAAAGATTTAAACATTTGGGAATCTGTCATCATTAAAGGCATACTCTCTCTTTTTCCCCAGGTGTCTTAAAGAATCATAAGGCAGAGACTGTTGCTTCAGTGGGAAAAACAGGTGAAAGAGGGAAGCAAATACAGTGTTAGGTAAAGCTTTTTCTGTAGAAGGCTTGTCAAGACACAACAGAGAACTGAGACAGCCAGCCAGCCATGCAAACAGAAAAACCATTGTGGAAGTTCCCTTTTTCAGCATATTCTGTCTTACAACAATTTAATGATGATTGTTGGTAGTGAGTGATGAAAGGTGTCCTAGTCATGAGATGAAGCTGAGAAATATCATCCCTGTGTATAAACATGCCCTATATTAGGAAACCCAGCTATTCACAAAACGTGTGAGGGGAGTCCTCAATGACATTTAAAGGCAATAGATTTCCAGTGGACAAAATGGGCATTATTTTCCAACACAGCAATCAGTAAAATTAATCTCCTTATTATGCAACTTACAGTTTCACTGTGTTATTTCACTCAGTGAGGCAAAAAGCTTTGTAAATTTGAAGAAAGGATTTTGCAGACATATGCACAAGATTAGCATCTGCTGACTGCTATCTAGGAAAATATCTCAAAAGAAAATATCACCATTCTCAGGCTTCAGTACACAAGACTGTCTATCTTTGGAGGTCAAGAATTCCCTTTATGCTATTACCATATTACCACAATAGTTAATTTATGAACACAGGTCATATATTTCCTAAATGTACAATCTTGATAAAATATCTCAGCAAAATGTTAAACTCAAAAAGTAAGCATTGTTGTCAAGACTATTTTCTGGGTTTTGTTGAGCATCTGCCAATTTATTGAGAAATGTCTATATTTCACATTTTAGAGGCTTTTGTAACTTTTCTGAGCATTGAGACAGAAACTGAAGATGTATTTTCTATATTTTACTTTGACAAGTGAATGCTCACACAAAGCTTTGGAGGCAGGGTGACCACACAGTGACTCTTTCAGATAGGCTTCCTGAGTCTGTGTTTTTCAGGAGGGTGCCTTTCTGTTTTTAAAACTTCTTTGTGTATTTCAAAATCTACCTGTGGATCTGCAGTAAACATAACAGTACAAGAAACTAATCAGGGACTTGGTATTTTTTGTGATTAAAGGCATTAGGCTTTAGCCTATGTGTTCAGCTTTCATTGCTACTTAAAGATCATTATTTTATACTAATAAAGTATATTTTTAAAGTAAACCGAGAAAAAGAAAAAAGCCAGTGGAAAAAAATCAACAGTAACATGACCATTTTATCCTTTTTTTCCCTGTATCCTTCAGTCATCAGCCCCCTGTGTATATTTCTGGTTTTGGCTATATCAGTATTGGTAACTATTTCAGCTCCAAATCTTGTTTGCGCAGGTGTCTGATACAGCTGGAAGCAGAACATACCAAACCTGTGAGCTAGCCCAACCTGTCACAGGGAATCCTTAACAACCAATTTCTTAGTAGGCATTTATCTGAGTAGAGGGGAGCATAGGTCCTATCCTAGTAACTGATGACCAGATGTGCAACCAGCAGCACGTATCCATGCACTCCACTACTGATTTCTGAATTTAATATCTTCTGCCTCACATATTCCCTGCTTAATTACCCCAACACTAAATGGCAGGTGGGAGCATGTCTCAAAGGGTGAATTCTTTTGTGCTTGATACATCTGACTTCTAGTGGCAGGAGGAAGCTTTTAAAAAATGTACTTTTTCTCGGCTTCAAATAGAACTGTATTACAGCCACACTTCTGAAAGCTACACCAATTTATAAGGCTTTTGGAGCTACCAGATTGTTTTAGTATTATAAAATTGTTTAGATGTGCTAATGCTGAAACATTTCACTGAATGATATCAAAATATTTCATTATGTTAATGTGAAAACACTGTAACATAATCTTCAGTCTTCAGTACAATATCTTATTTAAAATCTCATGTTAATCCAATATAAAAAATTAATATATATATACCAAAAAACAATTAATCACAATGGTGTAGTCAAAATTATATGTTTTTTCCTTAGCAAAACAAAATGTTTTGACATAACAGAAATAAAATAAGACAGCCAAAGTTATTTGTTTCAGCCCCTTTTCAATGAAAATTTCATCAAAATTGACATATTCTCCACGAACATTTTGACGCTGATGAAAAAACATGTCACAATGAAACATTTACGCTGGTTTTGTTTGCCTTAATTTTAAGAAAAGGAAAAAAAAAAACATTCAAAGAGCTGGCTGCAATGACACTGCAGATTTTTCAGGCATCCTTTTACAGGTGCCTGGAGGTGCTAGCAATTAAAGTGTTTTTGTCCACTTACATCTTTAATTCTAGTTCCAGAAATAACGCAATAAAATTCCTAGTTTTTCCTTAGGTGAAGGTGACTAAAAAGATTTGTCATTCCCCATTCTTTGCTACAGTGAAAGCTCAGGGATAGCTGTAAGCATTTCGTGACATCTCTCTCTTCTTGTCTTCTTTATTTTATGGCTGGGGGTGATTTTCCCTCCTGCACACTAAGCCCTCACGCATCTTCTCCTCATTTCCATGGTACAAAAGCTTGGGCAAGCTCCCTTTTGCCTTCTCCTTGAGTATTTGTAGGTCTAATTAAGTTAAATTCATCTTGTCTGATTTGAGAAGTCTTATCAGGAATACTAAACCTGTGCAAATAATATGCGTAGACTGAAGTATTCCTCCTGAATGCTAATTAACTATCATATAAGTCTTCATACATAATCAAATGTCCAAATGCAGCAGAAGCCTTACAGGGAAAGAAAATAAAAATTAAAAAAAAAAGAAAAAAAGAAAAAAAGAAATGCTTTAGAAAAATACCAAACAAAAATCCTTTGCTGGTAATTCAGAGCAGCCCAATAACCCTGAGTACATTTCCTGATTCATAATATGACACCACCTTCTAAATTTATCTAGGAAAAGATGGATCTTAGCCATACCTCCGTTTGGGCTTCAGAGACAGCAAGATGGTAAAGAAGGAATGAAAAAAGCTAGGAGAGCCATTCAGACTTCGTCATATTCTGCAACAACATTTTCAAAATGAATCTTGAAGAAAGTAAGTTATAATTAATTGTGTCTAGCTCTTCTTAGAGTGACTACATTCAAATCTATGTCTTCCCTTCAGTGCTTTTCATTTTTTTCTTCTGGAACTTCCTACCTTAGATTGCAACAGTCTCAGGGCACAGCTCTACTTTTGCGCAGACTAATCGTCCTAATGTTCAGAGAGAGGAATCCAAGTAGCCTGACTCCAACCCAAGGAGGAGGCTATCGTGAACCTGAAATAACAAAGAAGATCTGCTGGACTTGTCCACCTGGATGGCCTGCAGCAGCTCTCTGAGGCTGGCAGTGTGATTGATCTCACTGGACCTAAATATATATGATGGGCATGTGAAATCTGAGCCCCTTGCCCAAGTGCCCCCTCAGTCAAAAAACCAGAAAGGATAGGAATCCATCCAGCCTATTTCTGGCATCTGCATTTGGGGGAATTGACCTGTGGTCTAGGAGAACCTTTCTCTTCTGTGATTGCACAGGAGCTCAGTGCAACAATGACATCAATAGATATTCATGGTGATCATGCCTGAGATCAAGTGGGATGATTTCCTTACCAGGTTTACCAGCTGGACCTTGCTGTGTCTGAGGATAGAAACATCCCCCCCAGCAGGGTCTGTGTCTCTGTACCTGAGGTGTCCTTTGAAACCAGGATAAGAGGTGTGCATGTAAAACTGTTTCCGCCCACTGGACCACACCCAAACATACAGTCAGGAAGTTGGTGGCACAATGGAACAGTCCTTTTGGGTCCCAACAGGACCCAAATATCCCAATGCACAAAAACCAGGAGCACCAAGAGCTGGAAAGCACTTCAATCAGTGTGCCTAGAATACTCAGCCTTCTTCCATGTGTACTTCTCATTATTGTCCAATTTCTTTCACTAAGTAGGTCAATTCTTCCTTTCCCTTAACGCTCCATCTAATTCTAGTGACTCTACCATAAGAATTTAATTTGCGAATCTTTTGCTGCTATCAACTTTAATTTTTCCCTTTTACAGTTTTCAACTTTTTCTTCTTATCCCTTCATCTTCCGATACAGTGAATTTCTTCTTCCTTTCCATCTTTTATATTGCTACTCTGAATGATCAGGGTATGATCAAATCCTTTTCACCTTCCCATCTTGTCATAATTTCTTTTCTCTGAATTGGTGTTTTCCTCAGTTTTTTTCAAACCATTTATTTTGTTTCAAGCTCAGCATGGAAAAAAGTGGACAGTTTTGCAAGGCTACACAGAAGGTCACTGGTATCTCCACATCTTTGTGTGAGATCTTGTAAAATGTATTATACAAACTATATAGCCCAGCTTGGCACTCCTGTGTTCACTTATGTCCTCCCCCATTCTCAGGCACACAACTTCCAGTTCTCTTTTTTGATCTTCTCCTGTCAACAAAAAATTTCGTCCGTTGTAGTCCTACACTGTTATAGTCCCAGGTGTCCATTGCTGGATAGGAGAAAAGGACATGCTATTCTCTATATTTTTCGATATTTTTCTATATTTGTGTAACTTCTGATTTTTTTTTTGTTTGTTTGTTTGCTTTTGGTTTTGTTTTTGTTCTGCTGAAAAGTGGTATATTCATAGTCAAAAGTCCTAAAACTTATAGTAGGAAAATGGGGAGAGGAGACTTACATTGCATCATGAGCAGTTTGCAGCTGCAATTTTTGTTTAGTTCTCATTGCTATAAGCATTTATATATTCAGACATTTAAAAAATCCTTCCTTTTGTCTTCTTTTCTGACTTTGGCTCAGTGAATATTTTAATATCTAGTGCTGTTAATCATGGGAAAAAAGTACAGTAATGTGTAGTGTGTGAAGATAAAATAGTTTACTATGCACGAGCACCAGTATATTAACTGGATAAAACATACAGGAAAAGCTGACTGATAGAAACAGTGATGGCAAGAATTTGACTGATGTCCCTGTGTGTGTGACTAATACACAGACGTATTACATGGATGCAGTGGAAGGACAGATGGATGAGATAAATCAACAGGCAGATGGATTGATGAATTGAGAGTAGCTATATTGAGGGGAAAGTCAGGTAAAAGGAATATTAGACAGAAAGAGTGAGTGCAAGCATATTTGTGGAATTTCTTCTTCCAGAATGAACCCTGATGAATCTCTTTGGGAATCAGCTGCTTAAATGCAACTCCCTCTTTGCAGTGAAATTGTGTTCACTCTACAGAGGTACAAGGAAGATGAGAATAACCTTTTAACAGAGTGAATCCTAATTTAGAACTGAAAGCAAGGGGAGGTATTAATGAGAGGAACAGTAGGACAAGATTAAATCTTAGCAGAAGACTTGGTCTGGCTTTAAACAAAGAAAATGTAGAATAAATTTGCACATAAAAATAGCTGGGGATTTTTTTTTCCTGCTAATGAAACCAAATATTTTGATGTAGCTTTCATTTAGCCTGTGTTTCCCTTAAACCCACTTACACTTTTTAAATATCTGAATTTCACATTTTGGACCCTAATGATATGGAATCTTAGCAAGAATTGGGGCTTCCATGTACAAAAGTGATGCAGTGATCTGCCTGTACTAACAGCAAGGGTGCAATATGATGGTGTACGGTTACTTCCCCTGACATTAGCATTTGCTGCTGACAGCTTCTATTAACAGAACTAGATAGCTCAAGAAACTAAAATTTAAACTTAAAATTTAAATTCTCCTCCAAGTTTCTGCTTTAAATCTCCCCAGGGAGGTAGTACTTGTAACAGTAATAATTAATTCATCCCATTTTGGTCTTCAATATGCATTTGCACAATGTTCTGTGCATGCACACTGTGCAAACATTTGTGGGACTTTAGCCTTCTAGCTAACACATCTGAAATTAGGATGTGAACTTAGGAGTTAGCCATGTGAAATAACCACTCAGGACCAGTAGCCTTCCCTGCACAGGGCCCTGCTAGCAGTTCTCATGCAATCCTCCATCTCATTTATGCTACAGATAAGGCAGAGCCACAGCATTTGGTAGGCAGCTACTCAGTTTGAGCACAGCTTCTCAGAAAAGACCAAAATAACTGATACAAACACTCCACAGATTTTCATATACTTTAATTCAAAAATTATTCTACTGAAGCTCATCTTCTGACCAGTACTTACCAGAAATATGATGTGTTTTGGGTTTCCAAGGTGACTCACAACAACAGAAGTTAGAGGATAATATTCTTTCAACCTAAATAAGGAAAGATTAAATAAGGAACTTAAATAAGGAATTTCTTTGAGAGAAAAGTAAGCAATGGTAGAAATAGCATTTTTCAGCTGACTTCACTGAGCTTATACTCACAGTCACATTATTTCTGAGGCTATTAATTTCTACATCATTTTAAAACCTGATTGATTGTGAGAAGCAACATTGCAGAAATGAACCAAGGTACTTTCCATTATGTGCTCTCAGTATGTCTTCTGAGTCATTTCTGATTAGCTCACTGGAAACATTACATTGTCAACAATTCAAACAAAGCCAGCTGCATTATCTTTTTTCTCTTCTGAGCAATGTAACATCAGTAGTGACCAGTTGACTTCAGATTCCTCTCTCTCTTCACTGAAATAGTGAGGTGGTACACTTCCCATAAACTGGGCAAGGTTACATTTTTGCCAGGCCGAAGAAATTAATTTTGAGCTGGAAAACAAAACATTGAATTTACTGAGAAAGAATCCAGAAAAAACGCTGAGACCTTTTTTTTTCTATTTGCATTCCATAGTCTCAGGATTTGGCTTTAACCCCATAGAAATGGGGGGGCAGAGGCGGGAAGAGAGAGAGAGGAGAGAGGGAAAAGAAAAGAAAAGGAAAAAACCTGCTAAGTTTTCTAAGTTTTCTAAAGTTATATATTAAATGCCATTTTTCTGATAGCAAGGGATGTTTCAGAGATACCTCTGAGAACAGATATTTTCTTCTTTGCCATTGAAAAGCTACAACAAAACTCAGCCTTGGCATTAACCCTTTTACTGAAAATGCCCTGTTTCTCTTCTCAAAAAGAAGTCTTCCTCTTCCAAACACCCAGAACCATTTCTCTTGCTTGCCTTTGTCCTGCCATGAAAGGACTTTCCATCCTGGGGGAATATCGAGGTTCTCCTATTCCCATATATTTCTGTCAGGTAACCATTTACTCCCAGTCATACTTGGCCATCCTTATGAATATATCTGTTAACCAGGAGGTAACCCACATATACCAAGCTCATTTCTCAGTTACCAATGAAGAGCAACTGGATACTACCAATTCCTCCCACATGGCTTATCTTGAAAAATGTGCCTAAAATATTACTGGAAATACTCAAAATTCTTTTATCTTGAGTCTCTCATGCCATACAGTTGAACATATTCTCCCTCTTGTTGTGGTCTTCCTCTTGGTAGAGGAAGCTCTCAAGCATTTATTGCATCATTTATTATGTGTTGATCTTAAATCTAAAGAAATATTAATAATATTTTTTTGTCTTCCCTCTCAATCTTTAATTTTTTGAGTTCCATAACGAATCAATATTCTCTTCAGGGATCAAAAAACACACACATAGACACTCAAGCATATATAAACAATAGTAGAAAAATTACCTAATCAAAGATCCAATTCCTCTTGTTATTTCAAAAACTACTACTTATGAAGAAAAATGCAGATAATTTCTATTTTTTAAGTCTCCCTGTAAATGCTGCTGCCCGCCCAGCCTGGATTAATCTGCATATGGCTGTGCTTCTGGGGCCATCAAATTGATTGCTGAGGTTGGCAGAAGCAACAGTGGCACCTGGTCAACCTATGGTTTTAAAAATGAATGAGTGCCAGAATAATTATGCTTTATTGTACCTGCTAATTTCTCCTGGAAAATATCTTAATAAATTGATTGCATGTTTCAAGCAAACCAGTAATGAGAGGATTATTTACAAAGGCCACACAAAAGCTGTTATTAAAAAGCAATCAGAAAGAGAGAGGAACAATGGCAGGAGGGCTCAGTGGGGAAACCTTAATGGTGGAGAGTTTCGGATTTGGTTTTTGTAATCTTGCTGACATTCTAATTAGAAACTATTTCTCCCACTTCATTACTGTCACACACTTTCTCTGAATTAGCTTTCACACTTGATTAAGGAGAAAGTCTTTTTATTCTTACATGCCAGGATGAGTCAGTGCCAATCTTTTTGCTTTTGTCTCTCAAGCCTGAACATGCAAAATCCCGGTGTTCAGATCTGGATTTTGCTGATGTTGGATTTGAGAGTGTCACATGAGAGATTTTTCTGGGGTATCTGCAAACAGGGTCCAACAGAGAAGCTGGCCCTATGGACCCTGCAATCCTGCAGAGAATGGAGGTCTTAGCCAGACCTCTGCAGATGCAGAGCTGACCCTGTTAGCTGATATAAGATGTTGACTGTAGAGAGAAGCCAAGTAATTTATTCAGCCCAGTCCTGTTTTGAATATTGAAAAATGTAAGTTGTAGGTGAAATAAACTTTCCATTATACCAAAATGGTGTATTATACCAAAATACCCCTCTCCCCAGTCCTTCTCCTCCCTAACTAGAAAATAGGTTTTAAAAACAAACAAGAAATTAGGAATCTGGAGAATTGGAGGTGTGAAAAAAAGGATTAAAAACCCTGAGTATGTGTAATTAGTTATAATTAATTAGCATATGTTTGCACAAAACCTAGTGAAGCCAAGCACTACACAATTGCTGCAGTTCAGGGGAAGGATGTCTAAATGATTGGGAAGGCTGGGTTTAGGATAGCAGTACTGGCCTCTGAGGAACATAAAATCCAAGGTGGAAGGAGAAGAATGTAGAATATGAGTAATGTTCCTGATAGAAAACAGCAGAAGGTCTGGAGCCTGAAATCCTCCTGGATGCCAAGCAGGCTCAAAGCTGTTTCCCTGGGCAGTGCTCTCACTCCTTTCCCCTTCAGTACTGCAGCCAGATGGACAATGGCTGGTAGTTTACCCTGGGTCTGAATCCAGAATGGACAGAAAGGATTTTCAGAATTCTTCTCTATTAGTTTTTGTGGGACTCAGTACAGAAACTCTTCCAAAATTATTTGCTTTTGCTTCAGAGCTCCTTAAACATATAACAAAACCCAAAATATTTTAATTCAAAATGGTGTGTTAAAATTTCATGAGAACTGCAGATTAGTTTTTGGCTGTTTGTACCTGTGCACAAGGTTTATAGGTTGGTACATCTGCTCCAGCAAGACATCAGGGTGAGCAACCAATACCTCTTTTCTCTAAGGAAGGAGGCTGCTGAGCACCACAGGAAAAATGCACAACCAGTAGTTCCCATTCAAAAGGCTGGAAGGGACCCTGAGGTCCACTGATAAAATCTGGGCCATGACAACTCCCCTCTACAGATTTAGTCAGTTTATGATAGGACATCTCCTTAGAGAAATGGCAAGAAGACATTCTCTGAATCACTTAAAGAGAGTCTGGGGTGAAGCACTTTGTCACCACGAAAATCACTCTCAATCCAGCTCCTTTATTGTTATCCACATCAAAGGTGGTGTCATGTTGTTTGAGATGTGGAAAAAAAAAGTAAGAACCTCAAAGAGCAAAGGGAAAGAAGTCACATTTGCTGTGTGCAATAAAACTACACAGCAAAACTCATTCTCTGTAGCACCTTTCAAAATTACTGTTTTATAAAATTACTTGGGATTCAAATTGAGAGACAGAAGTGATTATAATATATAGGTTACTTTAAACCAGGCTGTAAAGAGGAAAATTAACACAGCTTTCACTTACAAGTCTCATAAGAGACTTGAAAAATGAGAAAGAAGAAACAAGCATGGTGAGACACATCCCTCTCAGAGATGCAAAACACAATAAAGAGACAGGTATGTGAAGCAAGACAGGACCTTCTACTAGGTAGTAAGAATTACAGAGGACCTCACTGAGAGCAGCTAGCCTGGAACAGAAGTCACAGTAAAAATAGAGAGGAGCCCAGGAGTGTGGCTGCAGCAGATCTTGGAAGGCACTTTTGCCCTGAGATTATCAACAGATAATGGTGCTTCTTCTCAAGCCCAAGTTCCTTCTGGGCTATAGAAGCAAACTTGCCAGGTACTCAGATCAAAAGTATGATCAAAATCATCCATATTCTTTTAGCAGCTGCTTGACAGAATCCTGGTGGACAAAATCTGGAAGTATCAGTCTTGGCAACAAAATCAAACCAGAAGTGAAACTAAATGAAGGAACCTGGCTCCTTTGATTCAGCTTTTCCCTCCAGTATACCTGTGAGCATATATCTCTATTATTTTCCTACTTCTTTTTTCCTTATTTTTCTTTAAGGTGAGATCAAGTTTTACTCCAAGGCAAATATCACTCCCACTTGTACTAGTTCTTTTCTCACTAAGAGCACTCTTTACCACCAGCCTATAAATCCTCAGAAGATCTAAATGTAACAATCTTTATATCTGGCAGTTTTCTTGCAAAATGCATAGGCTTCTGGCAACTAATATAGTAGAAAATGATCATCATCATTACATTTTTTAGTGTTATGGTATGTTAAACTACTGATGTACTGATTTAAGAATAATGCCCTCAGTACATGGATCCATGCTGAGGCACTCTTTGATTTAGGGAAAAGCTGACTCTACCAAGGATCTGCAGTACCATACAATAAGGTCTTATCCTTACTCTTATTAGAATCTATCTCTTTTTTTCATGTAGTATCTAGGGATCTTTTATGATACCAAATCTGTAGCAGCTTTTCAAATAAGCATGAACTCTAAAACTCTGCACATAAAGTTCTATGCAATCCTACAAACCACCATACAACATATCTTCCCCCCAAATCTGGAATACATTACAGAATATTAAGGGAAATCATTGCAAGTCCAAAGCCTTGCCTGACACTTCAGCTGAAAATCCATTTAGTGGTCAGCGCAGTTCACTGAGCAGTGATATAATCTGCTGGTCATGAAAAATGTTGTTTTGATTTCTACAGAGTTTCACTCCAGGCCAGAAGTTTCCCAGTATTTTCAGGGACGCAGGAAAAGTAATAAATTAATCCACACATGAGATGAAAAAGTTTTCACTATCTGGGACCAAATTTCTTGCTGGAAAAAGCATGGCCCAGCTGTTTTCTGAGCACTGAACAGAAACATAGTCCTGACAGAACATAAATTCCTGCCTAACAAACAGCAAATGAACTGGCAGGATCATGAAATGGAATGCGAAATGCAAGTATACCTCTGTAGACGTATTATCTCCATTAGAAGTGGTAGAGATAAAAGTTTGCAGATTTCCAAGTTCTCAGGTAATACTGATATTCTCAAATTTCACCTGGAACTGTTCCATTCAAAATTATCCCATTATCACTTTCCAACATCCTCCTAAAATGGAAGTCACTTGCAGTTAGAGACCTGTTTGTGAAAGACATTAATTGTTTATTGATTGTGTGGGCTTTTTGTTTGTTGGTTTGGTTTTGTTTAGGTTTTCTTTTTTAAAAGAGCCCTTCGTATACTAGGAAATTCCATTTTTTTTTTAATATAATCATTTTCCTCAGCTGTTTTGAGTGCTTTCATCTGGCTGTCTCTGCCAACCCAGCAGAAGCAGAGTGTGAGCACCAGGGCTGCTGGCTTGGTTTGGACACCTCTGAGTCACAGCAGCCTCCACATGCAGGTCACTGAGCTCTCTGTTCAGACACAGTGAGGGATTTCTTGAACAAACACAAAGCCCCTCAAAATGCTGCATCACAACAGAGCTTCTTGTTGTCTTCTGACAACAACTCTTATCTTGAGAAAGTTGTACCCACATCCACTGGGTGGGTTTGGGGGGGGGGCGTTGTTTGATTTACTCTGGGTGGTGCACAGGAGAAACAGCAAAATTCTCAGGAGGTTCAGTAAGGAAGTCTTACCTGCAAACTTTAGAACATAAAGGTAGTATAAGGTACCTGGCAAATTTTAAAATGTAACCATTTTGGTTAGAAATGTAACAATATGAAAGCACAAAAATAACGCAGAAAAGAAAATGTAGAAGGGAAAGGAAAAGAAGAAAGACTAACGTAGGTATAGAGACACCACCCTTGGATTCAGTGATGAAAGTTATTATTGCAATTTCCATTGGTCAGTGATGATTTCTGTCTTGATCCATCAGGAGTGGGGGAAGCCCACAAAACACCAAGTCCACTGGGTTATTGCACACTCAGGATGGATGGGAATGCCCAGGTACCTTTCCTGGGACTGGAAGTTTTACACTGGGTGATGCAATACTGTGGATCATGGGACACTTTGGGAGTCTTTGACATGGTGGTTGTTTCCTCTTACCTCAGTGTAGTTGAGTTAATTATGGCCCATTAAAAGGGATGAATACCTTCAGGCTTTCATAAGAATGTCCCAGTACTTCCCTGGAGGGGTGTTTTCACAGCTAAGCCACCCGTGTAAGGACATTGGCATGACAAAAGGCACCATCCCACTCTCAGGATCAGCCTCTTCCGTTGTCTAGCTCAACACCCAGCTTGTAGCCACTGGTGATGAGTGTGAACCCCCTCTGCACCACCACATGTGTGGTCACTGCAAGTGGAGATAGAATCATTAACCATTAAGAATCCAGTTTCTTACAGCATATCAGCGCTAGCATTGCTAGGATTTACACAGAGTGCTCCTTTCTGAGAAGTTAGCTGATTAAAGGGGGCTGCTGGGCAGTGTGGAAACACAGGTTAGGGCACTTCATCAAGGACAGAGGAAAGCTGTGTGCTGAACCCAGATCTGCTGGATTAGATCAGTCTCTCAACAGATGCTCTCAACTCCTTGCAGATGTACAAACAACAAAATAAGACACAGGTTGCACTTCCCCTCTCCCAAGGCCCCACCAAGCATAAGATTAGGCATTCAGTTATATTCAGGAAGATTAAAAAACATTGGAGAGAACAGGGAGTGCAACAGAGGAATAGGGTCACGATCAATGGCACTAAGTCTAGCTGGAGGACAGTAATACGCAGTACAACCCAGGGGTCATTACAAGTCTGATCCTGTTTAACATCACCATTAATGGTTTGGATGATGGGGTAGAGTGTACCCTCAGCAAGTTTGCTAATGATGTAAAATTATATCCCAAGCCTCTCCAGGCAGATGAGGAATTACCCAATATTCCCTCCAGTAAGTTCTCCATTTGCCAGAGGCTTTATCAGAATTTTAAGTCCCTCTTTCCAACTGCTGAACAAGGTAAAACTTCCTATTACACTGAGTATAGAGAAGTTATGTATCGAGGTTGTGATTCATCAAGCCTTTATTGATCCAACCCACACAGTTTAGTTCTTAGAGAGAAAAGTAGAACAAAGCCTAAATTCCATAATCTTCGTTGGGGCAGATATAGTTCTTGTGGAAAGTCACAGTTGATACAAAGAATTATAATTTTTATATGCATCTATGAATAGAAATGACTCATTAGAATTATGAATATTCCTTACTCCAAACCCCAAAATTAGATTTGTTAGATTATTTTTTTAAAGATAATTCAAGCATCCCCCAAGCAAACACCTTAATTAGGTGATACATTCCATTATGCCTCATTCTCTCATCTTTTGGTATAAATCGTTGCAGATCTGAAATTAATTTCAGTTTTCTTCTTGCACCCAGACACTACTGTCTCATTTGTCCCCTTTCTATAGGTTGGGAAGCTTTTGATATTTCCCTCCAAATTCATAAGTAATAAATATACTCATACTCAACTAACAACCTTCCTTCTCCAATATTTAAAGACCTTACCAACCAATCTTAATTCCTGCTGGGTACACATAAATTATAGATTGTGATATGTTTTCAGTCCCAGCTATAGTAGTGTTTGGGGGTGCAGTGCGTACTTCTTTGGTAAATAAATATGAGTGCACACTTGCAGATAGAGGCACAGACACCTGGATGTGAATGTGTTCACATTTCTTAGAGCTTACATATACACACACCTGTCCAAGCAGGGGTATATCTGCCTGGATTACCAAAGAGCTTGAGGTTATATTTGGTTTTACTCCTGTTTAGAGTACCTCAAAATTCTGACAAATGGTCCTTTCAGTATCTGCCCCTTTTTTGATTCTTCATTGTTGGCATTCAAAGGTCTAACAGGGAGCAACAGGTGTTCTTCCCAATGAATATTTATTCAAACGCATGCATACAGAGCACCATGATATGTATGTGTCCACACACCTGCACAAGCACGTGCAAACGCTAATGTGTGTATAACAGCAATCATTAATAGCTCAGTCTTGTAGCTGGAATCTTGGAAGCTCTGTAGGAAGACAAATACATTTTATTTCAATATCATTTATTTTCCCCATTTTAATGGTAATAGTTGTGACTTGAGGAGCACATAGTAAAATAGAGACAGGCCCTGAAATGCTGATCTCAAAACTCCAACATTTAAGCTGTATGTGACTCTACAGCACAGCTAGATGGACTAATATGTAAAGTGATCAAAAATTACAGTTGCAGATGTACATTAGCATAGAGGGAGCACACAGAAAGTCCTGGAACTTAAACACTCTGACAGTCAATTTTTTAAAGTTGGTATCTTGCTGTGGGGCCACAACATTCCAACTTCCATGGCTGCCCATATGAAGATACCACTGCACCATTCAGGAACAGCTTTGTTCTGGCTGGTTATTCTCTTTCTATTCCTTCATATTGAAAGTTATTCCTTTAGGGACACCTGCAACTTCTCTCTTTTCTGATAATGCATGGGCATGTGTGGTTTTGAGAGCTATTTATGTAATATTTCCATTAACAAGCTGTAATTAAACCATCTAATTAAAAAAGCAGTAATCTATTTAACAGGGTGGTTATTTTTTTAAAGAAAGCCTAGCAGAACTGTGATTAAGTTCCTCTGCTAGATGAGCATTATGGTTTTTCATAAAGCTCTTAATTGCTAAACCCAAAATGTCAAATAAATTAAATTAAAGACATAATTTTATTTTTCTGAAAAGAAAAATAATAACACACACTGGAGTAAAAAGCTGTTCCAAAATATCCATTAATATAGTGGAGATTGTTTTTAATGTGTTGTGCATTTCAGCCTAGACAAAAGCTGATTAGTGATGTAAAATACAGTGAATGAAATCTTGTTCTTATATAGACAAATATATAGATAATTGTACTTTTTAATCCCAAGATATGCCTACTATTATAACAGCCCTTTGTGGCCACAGCAGAGGTACCCCTCAACCCAGTAACTTGCTCCCAGCTGGGATGGGGGGAGCGACTATCCTGGGAAAGCACGTAGGCCTGGACATTTCCTTGTGTCCCCTTGTGTTTCCACAGCAATCACCTTTGTTGAGATTTTAGATTGTGCATTTTTTCCTGTTAAATTCAGTGTCCATTTACAGCTCTGTTGTCTGAAAATTTGTCTAATCCCATTTTGACCCTGCTGATGGTGTCTGCCTCTGCAGGCTTCTGGGCTAGCAACATCCAAAGGTTCCCTAGCCACTGTGCAAAGAGCTGCTTTCTTTACATGCTTTAAGCTGTTATTCTATTAGTTTTTATCAAGTGCTCTTAGTTCCATTCTTGTAGGATTTAATGGATAACAATTCTGAGTTCACTTTATCTGCGATCTGTATCTTATCATAGCCTTACTGGAAATCTTCATTTTATTGTGCTCTATTCTAGTTGCCAGTTACTTTTCCTAAACATGATCATTCTCATCAAGATTTCTCAGGATGATAATTGGCCCTCCCTCACTCACATTCTGAGACAAATATTTCTGAGGGCAAAAGTCAGTCAGCAAAAATGCATTGCAATTTCTAGAGAATTAAGCTATATCTTCTTCTCTGGCTAAAAAATAAATAAACTTGCATTCTACTGAGACACTTTGGAACCTCTGTGAAGAGTTCAGCAGGAATTCTCTGCCTTGTAGGACACCTTGCCTAAATCAGACCAGTCATGCTCAGTCCTGATGTAATGGAGCCCAGTGCTTAAATTTGCACAGACCCTTCCTCTCCCTGCATGCTCAAGGAGCTCCTTGTGTGGCCCTCAAAAGGGCCAGGCACACACTGGGACTGTGGGTGTTGCAATTAAGATGGAGCATATTGGCTGCTGCAAGCCACAGGCACGAGAGCTGAAATCCACTGGACCCTCCTGGGTTTCTAAGTTTTCCCCTGCTCTTACACAGATGTAGCCTGATGGAGAAGGAGGGATCAGCCTACTCTGCAAATGAGAGGAAAAGCGGGAAAAATTAAGAGAGAGAAGATGTAAAGAAGGGATTTGCAGAAGCAAACATAACCTGCTGTTCAAGCATGTTGTGGACCTGTTTGGTTTGGACCTGGATCTTCTGCCATGCTGGGGTTTGTCTCACTGCCAAGCCCAACAAGAACAAACAGATTAGGCCAAAAGAGGGTGTTGTTGTTTAGTTTGAACACAGAGCAGCGATATGTGAAATGAATTTCTGTATACTTAATCTTAGCCAAATGAGGCTGTCAGATGTTTGTTTCTCCAACCTGAATCAGCACTTTATACCAAAAGGAAAATGTTCCCTGGATATAAAGAACAAGTGAGTGAAACGAAAAACCATGGACTCCAATATTTATCATTTTCTTTCTCATCAGGATTCTTTGTTCAAAACCAGAACATGCTGCCTGTGCCTCCCCCATCTCTATAAACTGCCTTGCACCCTTGTTGCTCTTCCCACAGGCAGCAGCTAAAAGCAGCCATTTGAGGCTGTCATGTGGGAGTGCTCCAGTGAATAGAGAGTGGGAGGGGGTGCGACGGTTGCCCTGTGACATGCACCCAAACTTCCAGGAGCTGCTGCTCGTGCCTCACCCTGGGAACAGGAAGGTGGGTTGAAGATCCCCAGTGGTTTCAGTGGTCTTAGGCTGACCTTCAAGGGTTTGAAAACACCTTCCGTCTCCTGAGCAGAACCCACCTGTTAGTCAAGGCAAACAGGACAACTAATGTTAACCATAGCTCCAAGTGAGAAAGTTAGGGATCAGGTATGGATGCTGAGCTTTTAGTTACAGAAATCTTGTATTCAGAAAGCAAAAGCAATACTTGACAGATCCTTGTTCTCAGTTATATCACAACAGCACCCTTTTAACAGGACTGATTAATTAAATTCTTCATGGGATCCCAAGGAGGTATCGCTTTAAGAACCAGCAGTGCAATGTTTGATTTACTCTATTAAACTTCCTTGGGGTTGGGTGACTGGGTGGGTTTTGTTTGGGTTTTTTTTGTTTGGCTTGCTGTTGTTGTATCAGTCAATGAAAATATATCAACAGTCTCACATCAAAGAGGATAGCAAGAGGGATGCCATGCATCCAGCTTGCTTTCTCCAAATCTTATTCCCATTTTCAATATGTGTGCACTTGGGGGAAGGAGAAATGACAGGGAAGAAAATTTTATATGGGAAGTAAAAGTTACATAAATGTAGAGAAAATATTAGAAATAAGGAAGATTTTTATCTTGCTACAAAATGTCAAAAATCCTCATAGAAAGCAGAGGTGAATTTGTAACTGGTAATTATATCACTGTATTGCTTAATTTAAGTTCTTCTTTTTAAGCTATACTGTTACTACTGTTATTAAATGCACAGGAAACAGGAAATGAAATAGATCATATACAGAAATGGAAGAGTCTTTGTTAAGTTCATCATGCAAAAAAATCCAACAAAATTGCAAAAGATGGGAGAGGAGAGGAGAGGAGATCACAACAGGAAAAATATCCACAGCTGTGAAGAAAAACGTCTTGTGATTTGAAGAGGATATTTTTCTTCTTTTTCTTCTTTGAGTCTGTTTTTTATGTTTTTAGGGTATGATAGCGTCTTACGCTAGTAGAGCATAATGTATAGTAACTCTATTATACACTGTTTCATTACTTTACAACACAGTATTCTTTTAAAGACAGATTTTAAGCTAACTTATTAAATGCATGTGTTGTGGCTGGCATTATCTCTTCAAAGGAAATTAAACCCTATATCTGAATTTCAACTACTTCTTTGCAAAAAGTTAAAAATCAATCCAATTCTACTTCTAGAAACACTGGACAAATCCAAATGCACGTTGTCATTGCAGATTTAAGCTTTAAGCTAACCAAAATCTCTTGATGTGAAATGGTAAGAACCAGCATTTTATTTCCATCAGGTTTTGAGGGACAAGACATTTGTGTCATGACAAGATGCTTTTAATCCCACCTAAAACCTTGACAGAAAAATGCACTGAACACTGAGGGTTCTGTCTGCCTGGCATAAAGGACGAAGGGAAGAAAAGCATGAGGAAAAGACAAGGACTCTTTTTGGGAAGAAAGGAGGAGAGATTGTCAAGCCTGCATAGTGACTTGGTTTTTTGAAAAGCACTCCTTTTACAAGGTGTGTAACACCAGAAAAATATAACACCAGGAGAAGTGTACAAAGATGCAGGAATCAGAGCAGCATCTTTCTCCTTTTTATTTTCTCTGAGCTGCCACAATAAAGTTTTATCTCTGGACTCTACTAAATGAAAAATCCATTTCCTCTCAGATTAATGACACAGAAAACACTTTGGGCTGGAACCTTAAACCTAAATAGGACTTTATTCCAGCTGAACTCAGGAAGAATAATCACAACAACAACATCAGAGCTAATAACATCCTGAACATATTGATGCTTTTGTCTGTGGGATTTGAGTTAGTGATTCTGCTCCTGTTGCTATTCTGGGATGTGGGCTGCTGCAGAGAATGACAGAAGTGCCTCTATTTGGTTGTGTTGGAGGCACTACATCTTTCATAAGCAGATGATTTCTAGAGCAAGGAAGCTTTTAGGGTAAGAATGACTCTTCTGCAGTGTCTGCACAGGGTCTGGCACAGTGGGTCCAAAGCCCAATGAGATTGCTTGGAGCTGCAGGAATGCTGCACAGAATGATACGTGGGATGTGTGAGTGACACCCACAATATTCTTCAAATGCAGATTGATCACTAAGTTTCATTAGTGTTAATGGTTGCTACCTACAGAGAATAATTTATTCCCCCCAATCCAAATGTCTTTTGTTTGGATCACTGGAACGTAATAATGAAGTAAAAATCTGAGGTAAAATAAAGTAGCAAGTATGCGACCCACGTGTGTTTTCTATCACAAACTCCTTGAGATTTTCCATACAAAATGACAGTTGTCTTGGCAGGTGACAAATCCTTAAAGCTGATGAAGTCTGGTACACCAAATGTGGAAAATAAAAATACTTGCCTAGCTTCAAATCTAGCCACATCATATCACATTTCAATATTTCTCCTGGGTCCATAGCTGAACAACATGTTCTATATTTAACTATCATAGAAAGAAAACTGTATTTGAACCTGGATATTGTCATAGATGAGAAATGTGAGACCAATAATCATTTTACTTCAAAATACGTGATTGGTAGCAGAAGGATCAGTTTATTCTTTTCTACTACCTGTTTATGGGATTCCCACACATACTGTCATGAAATATACTTTACTCAGCTGAGTATAGAGAAGTGTTAAAAAATGTCCATTGGAAGCATTATTTTGTAATCTTAAGGAACTAAGGGAAAATAACAAAACCTACACTCTTATCAAAACAACACAATTAAGCACATTTGGCTTGCAGAAGTATGTTATTTTGCACTTTGAATTATTTTTTAAATTATCTTCTGTTTAAGGTGAGCATGAGTTGATAAATTAATGGTCATTTCACATTTTTAGCATGGAAATAACAACATAATGACACATTTTTGTCAGAAAATTGCTGTCCATCTTTGACAGTCTAAAGGCCTAGGAGAGATGCATTTTTCACAGCTGGCCAAAACATCTGTAAAGTGTCAGTTCTTTAGAAGTTCCTGTTACCTTAAATAAACATGAGACATGCTCCTTAAAGGACTAGGACTTTATCTGATTTTTCTACTGCAATGAAGCTGATGTGTCTCTTTATTTGTAAACTGATCAGTCAGGCTCACATTTTAATGACAGACATAAAAGTATCTCTAATGATTTTCTTTCACAAGAATTACGTAGGGAGTCTCCCTGAAACTTAGTTAAATGAGCCTGTTATAAATCTGGAATGCAAGCATATCCCTGCATAAATTTACAAGCATTGATTCCAAAAGGTTAACAATATGGCAGATGGATATGATGATGTGTGAACTCAGAAAATTCAAGGTTTGGTTCCAAAAGCAGTTAAAAGTCTGAGCATTTCCTCAATCCTTAAGCAGGCTGCCTTGACTGACGCAAACCACCTGCTGCTTCAGTTCAAGCCAAAAATAGTCTAAGAACAGCACTTATGTGTCTTTTGGTCTGCTTCTGCTCTTTGTTTCATTGAGAATCCAAAAGCATAGATGTAGAGGCAAAAACTGCACAAGCATAACCCATCCCATTTAAACAAATAAATGTCAGCTACCGGAAGGAGTTGGAATAGTGTCCAATTCTCAGTTATGCTCCAAAGTTTTCAGTGCTCATTTTATGCTGAGATTCCTCCACTTGAAGGAATATTTTTGCAATACCAGGAAAAAATGGTATCTATTCTATCCTCTCTGTGCAAAAACTGTTCCTGCATCCTTAAGCATCTGATTTCACACTGTGCAACTTTTCTTCCTGTGGATGCCCTCCTTTCATGTGGACAGCCTGAAGCAAGTGCAGAGAAGTGGAAAAACCTCAAACTAAAGAAAAATGTATATATTTTTCTCATCTTTCAGTCTTTTTTGTGTATTATACTGCTGAGGTTTTATTTACTCATCAGGAAGGACAAGGATGATCTCCCATGACCTTGGGTAAGTAACTACTGAAAATATGTGTACACAGCATAAAGTAGAGCTATTCAGGTGCCAGGCTAGGTCTGACTAAATGGAAATGAATGGTGTAACTATACCCTGAACATCCATTGATCATGGTCTCTGGTGGTGCATGAAACTGAATGAGATTAGCACCTCAGGCCCCTGCAGAAGGGAAGTTCCCTTGGAACAGAAGTAACCTTTCTCAGGCAGATTCACCTCTCGCACAGAGCAGGTTTGCCAATACAGGTAAGGTTTTCTGCTTTAAAAAAGCCAAACATCTTACTCCTCCTCAGCGTGGTGCTGTGTCTCCCTCTGATGGCACCTGGGCCACACTTCCAGGCTGATGAACACGATAAAATCTTGCGTAACAGAGGGTGTCTTTTAGCTCAGCTAATGAATTTATTTAGGTCACAGGTGTCAGGTTTAAAAACTTCTGTTCCATCAAAATGTGTTTTTCTCTTTAACCTTCTAATGAATCGAGTCCTAGGGACAATTTTTCAGACTGGAGCAGTTCTCAGCCACAACTGAACTCAATTCATATTTGCAACACCACAAGAACAGAGTCACAGAGGAGAGATTTAACAATCAGTACTTGCTGGAAAAGCTGTAAGGACTTTAGCTATTTCAAAGTGAATTAACATCAGTCTACTCTGAACATTCAGTTTGTGTGAAGGCTGTAAAACAGCTACAGGGATCCATAATTTTTCTAAGTTACTCACAACTTGCCAGTAGACTTGAAATTGAAAACACTTCCTTGCTGCCTACAGCCTGTAACTGGCACCCTGAGGACCTTGAGGAGACTTTGCAGCCACCACATGCTGCTTTACTGTCCTTCAAAAGCTGCATGCTACTGATTGACTTAGTTTTGAGCCCTCATTCACAAAATATTTGTCCCACACTAGCAATTACAGGAACTCTCTAACAGTATTTTTCATCCTACTATTTTATTTAAAATGCAAGTAATTTCATTCTCTCTCCTTGCTCAGTCCAGTCTAAGAACTATTGAACCAGGTAAGTTTATTACAGAAAAAAATCTGTGTGCATTTGATGGTCACTGGAAGATTTCAAAATAAAGTAAAACACTTTATAAGAAGGGTCAGCTGAAGGTCCACCTAAATATACTTCCATTGTTAATACTTCAAATCAGAACAAGATAGAAAAATTTCCCACTAGTGACTCAGTAGTCACTAGTCACTGAGTGGGTTTGTGCTAAAAAAAGGGAATGCTGAGGACCAGATTCCTTTCTTCCCCTTACATAAGCAACAATTATCTGTTTATGTAGGGCTAAAAATGCTGTCTTCTCATTGTATGATGGTACAGCATTTTAGCAAAACGCTCAAGGCATTAAGAACTATTAAGTGGTAAAAATCTTCCTGTAATGAAAACGCTCAGTGATCTAGGATCTGTGGGTAAGGATGAAGCAAATATTTCTCATTACGAGACTCATCATCTGTATGGTCTGGATAAATAAAAAAAATATTTAAAAACCTATAGGAAAAATGTAATTAAAACCAGCAGTGCTGACATCAATTTCAGTAAAGTCATTTTGGTTTTCAATGTTTTAGTGTGTTACACTGAGCTTCAGAAAGAGCAGCAACATCTTAGACCTACTGCCTCTGGGTTTGAAACCTTTCCATCATCTTTGAATCCATTTCATTTTTCAGAAACAAAACAACCAAAACGTAATGCTATAACACAAAAGACTGATATTAGTAAGAGGAGATTGGAATAATAAAAATGCCTCTGCAGGAGCCAAGACTAGTGCCTGTTGATTCAGCCCAGGGCATTGATACAGAAAATCACATGAAACTGTCTAATCAGAAGTAAATGTTCCTTTTGCAGAGCATTCTTTTTGTTTCTCTAAGCCCTCTGTTCATGGAAGTGTGACTGCATGGTGCTAATGATTAAACCCAGAGGGAGTTCAACCTCTTCATTTGTGTGTCTGTCCAAATTTCCTGGAGAAGTTGGAGACTCCTTTTCAAAGTTCACGTGCCAGGATTACTGCAAGCATGTGAAAATCTATTTTTCTTTGTCACTTCACTCAGTCCCTATAGAATTATTAACCTTATTGAAAAGAACTCAGGTTGGGTTATGATTTTATATTTTGCAGGTGGCATAAGTTTATTTTAGCCCAAACATGAGGTAAAACCTTGACCTATATGTGAACCTTTCTGCAGTGAGAGCAGAGCCAGGCTTCAGCTAACAGAGCCTTGTTGGGGATCGGTGGAGCTGGGGCACGCCTAGCACAGTTTTCAGAATGGGCCATCAAAGCATGGGCTGATCAAGCCAGTGTCTGCCTGCAGAATACCACTTTTCCTTCATCATACCCATTACTATCAGGCTTTCAGACTGGGTTCAGCTACTATTTTCACCTTATATCAGCTGAACCCTGTGATTAAAAGCTCACATCAGCCTGACCATCTCTGTGTTCCTGGCACAGAACACGAGCCTCTGGGCAACACTGGGAGTGTCTTCACATGGAATTGGTTCCAACTGAAGCAAGATTTATCACTTGGTTTGAGATTTTGCTTAACAAGACTGTGGGTTTTAATGGGTGAAACTGCTTAACTGGCAAGGATTAGCTCAGTGGATCCTCACCTAAAGCAGTGGGGTTCAGTGTTCTAGAGACAGTAACCAGGACTTGGATTCCCCTTCTGGCTGGGCTACCAGTTTGGATGCTCCTCTAGGGATACCTGAGTCTCAGCTAATTTGTATTAGACTGCCATTGGCAGGTTTAGCTTCTGAATGACTCTGTGATGATCAGACACTGATATCCGGGAATGTAGGACATGGAAAGTATAAAAGACAGATGTGACGAGAATACATCCTGATGGGCAATAAGAGAATGCATTTATGTCTTCCAATCATTTGCTCTGAAAAATAAAATACTGGAGTCTTTTGCAGGATATGACTGAAGACTTTTTCCTTTCATATTAGCTTTAGCCAGGCTAGCAGTATCTATCTGGTTAACATTTTGCATAGAAAGCCAAAGTACACATATCAAACAAAAGAAATACTACAAGAGTCAGAGCACCTTCTCAATTGGGATCAGCCAGTTTAATTTACTCAGTTTAATGGAAAAGTTCTGAAAGTCTTACAGTGGGTAGCTTGTGAGTCAAAACACAGCCAAAGAAAAGGGACTGATCTGGACCAAATTCTAAGAATGAATTAAAAATGGGATCCTTTGGGCAAAATTCTAGCAAACACTTTCAGACAGGGAAATATGGGAAATTAGATTGTCAGACTAGAGCTCAAACTGTTGTGCTTATAACATACCACATCCTCTAATTTTCAGTGGGAATAGTTTACACCAGCATCTGAAGAGAATATGTGTCCCCAGTGGAGACCATGGGAGCTCACCATTCCCTCAGAGCACCGACATATTAAAATTCATCCTGTTGCTTTTCCTGTTCTCTTTCATGCACAAGCACAAGAACAAAAATGTGCTTTAAGCAACGCACATAATTACCTCAGCTTTTGGAAACAAGCTGTAGGATAACACAGGGTAGAAATGGCTTCTGACAAAGCCTGCCCTTAACAGCACAGCTGCTAAGAAGAATTTCTCTGTGCACAGGGGCCATTAAGCCACAAGAAGGTGTCCATATGAGTAGGACTGCGCAGACTTACACATTTGGAAAGATAAATATGCACAAGCTGTCTTAGAGGGAAAAGAAAAGCATGCCTGGGAAATATATGGGGAAAACTGAACTATTGGCCCTCCAGTCTACATAGTCCAGTGACTGAGGTCACTGTAGCATAAGATGGCATTGCCATTTTCACAGGTAATGATTTAGATAATCTCCAATCTGGATATAAACCCTTGAGTTACTCTGTATTGTCACAGTGTCAGTGCCTTAACCAGTCCTCCCACTCATGCTTTATAGATTGTACAAGAACAGGATTGCATGGGTCTGTTTCAAACCTCTGAGCAGTTAATCTAACTGAGGAGTTTAAGGTTTCAGCAGGTCCTTCTAATAGCTGCTGCGCTAGTGTGCAGTTAACCTTTATTGCCCTGAAGGCCCTATTAAAAATGAGCAACATTCAGCTCCTTTAAGGAAAGAAAGATTATGCTTCCAGATGTGTTGATACACTTGACATATGCCCTGTGATTGCAGGAGCTCTCAGGCACCAAAAGACTGCTGTCTTCACAAAGCTGCAATTTTTGTTTTTACAATATATACAAATGCTTGTCATGGTAATTTGTGCATGGCACTTCTAACCTGAGTGATGAAAATACAGAGAGAGAGAGATTGAGCGAGGCAGCAAGATTGCACCATACATAACACTGCATGCAGAAAACCCAACCTCACAAGCACAGCCTGTGTAAAAACAGTTTTCTTTGGCTTGCTCCAATTAGAACATCCATAAACATTTTCAGTTGTTGCTATCATCACAACAGTTTGAACACACAGAATAGAGTCATTTGTAAGGATATGCAATTATATTTGTGAATGAAAGCATTGAATTTGGTTCATTTAGACTAGGAGATGCACATTTTGTGTTGCTGTTCACCATTCAGAAAGAAGAAAGGCAATTGCATGACTGTAGATTTTGTAGTCATTACCACTGACAAATATACATCCAGAAATCCATACCCAATACAAGGGATTTTTCACTCTACTGTTTTTTAAAAAAAACTTTTCCATCCTCTGCTCTGTGAGCAGAAGGAAAGCAATGGCTCCATCTACTTTGTAGGCTGAGTCTGGGAGTGACCTTAACCCCAGCTCACTTCCTGATATCTCATTTCCATATTTCTTATAAAAACAGGAAACATGAACAAACTAGTCTAAGGGGATCTACCTGAAAGATTATTTTTACTTTTCCACTTTACATCTCATCTCCCAGACTTACTGTTCTTGTATTGCTGCATCACTTGGGAAGATATTTACAGGTCAATGCAAAATCTGTGGTTGTGGCATTGGGCAAGAGCCAGCTGTCTTACCAGGCTTAACCTGACAACCTTTGACAGGGAAACCGAAAAAGGCTGAATAACATCATTCACAGACTGCAAGTTCTGACTGTTGTATGAACGTATGAACAGAGATGGTTCAGAATTAGTACCTCTCATAAACAAAAAATCTCTCTTTTGTATGAAGAATAGTAACTTATGCAACCTGAGAATGAGTTTGAGAGAAAAAACACTGTCTAGGTGCAGAGTCAACTAGAGGAATCCAAAACTATTTAATAATTCAAATCATCTTCTAAAATTGATGCAAAAAGCCGTTATTTCAAAGTAGCTCAACCTGGGGATTACAGCATTTCTGTCATCTTCCAGTGACACACAGGCAGGCCTCAGGGGTTTATATTTCTGGCTGCCAGCAGCCACTCCACTCAAAGGCATGAAACACTGGATCTCATTTCAAGAGGGGACTGGAGTACTTTGGAGTCCACATTCAGGAAGCATTCAGACAAAATGTCTAGCAGGGTTTAATGATTCTGCAACAAATCCATGGGAAGGTCACAGACATTTGACCCTCTGATGACTGATTGATCCATGGTTTGCACATGCTGATCACAACTGGTCTAAGGAATCTCTGCTGATTACAAGACAGATGCAAATGATGTAGAAAAGTATTAGAGAATATGAGCTCACAAATGCTATTTTTGCTTCTCCTCTACCCCAGATCCTCTTGGGATACCAACTCTGAGTCATATCCTTTGCTTTATTTAAACCCTGTGATATTTGCATGTTTTTCCTAGTAGCCCAAAGTATGGAAGACAAGATCTGCATAAATATAAACTCAAGCAACCAGATTCCTAACAGGTAGAGAAACACCCTGTTTGCTCAAGAAGTCCCTGAAGGAGTGAGGCTGTTACCCTACTCTCACGCTTTTCTACATCTGCCCCAAGTACCTGATAGAGCCTACTGGTGCAGAAACTTAGCTAAGAGTCTTTTGGTCTGACCAAACTCTAGATTAAGTTTTTGTTTGCTCAATTTCTGTCAAAACCTAGAAGCATATTTAATTCTTGTTGGACACATTTTGGAACTTGATTTTTAACTCTGACTTTTAAGACTCCACTGATTCTGACCTGTATCACGTCCTGCTTCTTCCATAGTGCCTTCCAGTAGGCAGAATTTCCCCAGAATGGGTTAAAGTGCATGCTGCCAGTTTTTCTAAAACACCATTATGGTGACCTAATCTGAAAATGAATATAAAGAATTTGCTGAATAAAAATATCCTAATGTACTCCTGAGAAATGCACTGACCATCCAGATATTCTAGATTAGAGCAAAGGATTACACACACAGACAGACACATACCCACACACTCTGCAAAATTCAGTTACTGAAAAAAAGAAATAGAAGAAAAACCAATAAAATTGGGAAATTCCTTGGGGGTTTGGGGTAATTTAAAGTATAATCGTCAGTTATACCTTGAATATTCTGCAAATGACTATTCAATTTCAGTGCAAAATTTCTGTGTTTGTTGGTTGGTAATTTCTTTTTCTGATAGTGTTGATCATTTTAAACTTTTCTAAAAATTAATGGATAATGTTTGAAGTAAAAAGGAAAACAAGTAGAAAATGACAAAATGAAGCATCTTATTTTTTCTGTTCTTGTCTTTTTAATCACTAATTTGACACAAATCATCAGAGCGTTTTGGTAGCCCTGAAATCTGTCTATAATTATTTTGGCAATTTACAACATAGCAAAGCTTTTCAAATGTTCTTTTAATAATTCATTGTATTCTTGAACATCAACAGAAGAACACTTATGCTCATAAGAAAGCTGGAGCATCATATGAATGTGCTGTTTCTGTGGGAGCTGCCATCACAACCATTGCTTGGGATGAAACACGTAGCATGCAGTAAAAATACAATGTGACTGCAGTGCTCATTCACCAAACAGGAACTAGCTAGTGAGAAATATGCTGCTGAAACATCTGCACACCAGCCTTTGATTTGATCATTTCAAACAATGAGAAAAGCCTGTCTGTAAACACACACTAAAAAGAGTTCCTAATCCATCAAATAAATTGTCTGCTGCAGATGGTCCTTCCAGCTCCGTCTATAGGTGTGTAAATAGAAACAGCTGACCATATAATCATGACATGCAGACATACTGAGTTATCTGGTGTGCTGCTTTATCTCCAAGCAGCGAGCTCCAGAATCCACAAGTGAGCCAGAAGTGCTTATTGCTCCTGGAGAGGTTTAACTTCTGTGTTTTCTGCAGGGCTTTTTCTTCTCCTGGGGGTCTAATATTTGCTTGCAGCTTCAGGATATGCAGCACAAAAGGATAAAGAGGCAGAAAGTGGGAAAAGGAAGTCTTTTAAGATTGCAGATTCTAAGAAACAGAACAGAAACAGGCTCTGGAGATGACTGTATATCACTAGCTGACACTGAAACATCAAATAATACCATTCAATACTAATCTTAAGAGACAGAGAGCTAAAGCATCTGAGGCAAAGAGCCACTTCAGGAAGCCATTATATGTGGTGCTTCAGGTTACCTATGAGCACAAACCCCCTGCAACTGAGAACAAATATAAAATATAAACCCAGCAATAAACCTTAAAAAAAAAAAAAAGTTAATCTACTTGCAATTTTGTGCACCTCCTCATGCTGAAGTCAAATAAAAGGTGGGCAGAGAAGGAGAAAGGAATAAAGAATATAGAGGAAGGATTTGAAAGCTGACTGCTTTTTTGCTATTACATGTGCATAACCATGACTGGCACTGAATTCAGCATCTCAATGTCCCACTGTGTTGGCTCTGCTGTGAATGCCCAGGAGCCACCATAAAATGACTACAAAAATGTAAAAACTGCAACAAATGGACATTTTTCAGAACGGAAACATTTGAATGGCCAGCAAAATTTTTAAATTCAGGCTTACTATAAATAATAAGTAAAGCCCAAAGCCCTCACTGAAGTCAATGGAAAGCAACCGATGGCCCTGGGCTGCTTCACCCTGCCTATGGCCTGAAGCAGGCCAGAGGTTCCCTTGTTTCCCTGTATTTAGTGCAACAGCATAACTAGGATCTGAGCTGGGATATGCCATGGGGGAAAAAGCTGCTCATAGTTTGGAAGAGATTAATTAATCTTGGGGATTGGCCACCCTAGCTCCAGAGCAGGAAGCACTCACTGTCTCACTGGCATGTGAAAGATGTGGGGGGAAGCCGGCAGTGCCACACATCTGCCAATGAAACAAGTGTACAGGCTGGGGACACTGCTCAGAACAGGGCTTGGTCCTCAGTGCCTAATAGCCACCACATGGAGGCTTTTATTTCCATCTACACCCAGCATAATGCAGGCAACTCCTGTGGATAATAATCCACAGGTCCTGCAGTGACCATGCCACAGGTATGCAGAACAGAGGATTAGATTAGTTTAATGTGCTCCCTGTGCAGGTACACCTCCAAAATATTCAGCCTGAAGCCAGCACAGCATGTTGCAGCCTGACAGACTGCACACTGGGAGCAGTTTATACCTCACTCTCTCCATTTCTCTGACTTCTGCTGAACTCCCAGGTGAAATTAAAGGTGATGGTTTTAGGCTACATAGCCATCAATGCTTTGAGACCTCTCAAGCTTATTAAACCCTCCCTCTCTCCCTGTCAGATGCTGATGCTGTCTCTCAGGGAACCTGTACCCATGTGGTGTGTCAGCCTCCTGTTTTTGTTATCATTTCATGCAAGCTATCAATTTTCTTCTTTCTCTACAGCTCCTCTGAGCAGCAGTGGATCTATTCACAGGTACACCCCTTATTTAGCCTGTGACTTGTAAGTGATTGTTAAGGTGCTTGAGGCACCAAATGAGTATCTACAAGTACATTCTAAAAAGAGCAAAAAATGAATAAAAGAACAGTTGTCTGCTGCATTTGCAGTTAATTATCTACAAGCCTACTTTCCTCTCCCCAGCACCCACTGGAGGACTGAGCACACATGCCAGACACCAGGCATCTGTGCTCAGTGTGACACCGAGGAGCTTCAGCAGCACGTGTTCGCCACTTGACTGTACTCCCTTCATACTCCCTTCATCTACCACCCATCATGCTCCAAAATTTAACAGTAAGCATCTAATGAGGCAGAGAGACAGTAACTCCCTCAACCATCCTCTGATATGTCCCCCCAGCATGCTCTTTCTGCTCATCTGCCTTCTGTATGATTTTCTGTCACTTAGCAAATTAGATTCCTCCTCAGCATTTCCTCAGAGGTTTCCTATGGGCCATACCACTTCCTTTGTTGACAGTTTTCCAGTGGCTCTGCCCCAGGCTCCCTGCACTCTCCCCCAGTGGGAGCCAAATGACAGCCATGGAGCTGAAGGTTACAAAGAGAAACCCACAAAATCAACTTGTTTGCAGGCACTTTTTTTTGTAGTGCTGTGTAAGGACGAGACTTCTGCATTGAGTGAACTGATGGCTTTTAACAGAACAAGGAGAGTATTTAGGCTAGTAATTAAAATACTAAACTGAGAGGTGTTTTAGAAATGAGATGAAGAGAGAATGCCTTCTTTTAGAGCTGTTGTAAAGCCTCGTTCTCTGGATATTTTGGGTTTGTAAGAATGACAGGTCAATAGCTCCCTTTCCATGCATTCAGAATTGTGGGCAGGCCTGGCAGATGCCTTGTCTGCACATTAGGATACAGTGCACTGACTTTCCCGTAGACCTTACCAGAGCAATCAGTAGCCTGGAGATCTCCAACCAGCTGGTTATGCAGCTGTCTAATAACTGTCATATTACTTCCTGCTAGAGGAGAAAGGGAGCTGAGGAAGATGGGGTGAGGCTAATTAAAAAGAAAAACTCAGAATGTGCCGCTTTTAACTTCCCTCATCCTAGTAATTCAACTTCCTAAATTACTGCAAGGTAGTGGAAAAAAGCCAGAAAGCAACTGGGGGCAAACAGTGAAATGGCATCAGAAATCTATCCACTGTCCATCTCTCCATATCTTTTATTACAGTCAACAACATTATTATATTATTTTCAATCCTTCATGAAGTCATTTTCCAAAAATAGGTGAGTAGCAGTAAAATAGACAAAGAGCTGCTTTCCTCTCAAAGATCCACAAAATGCTAAACACAGAAAAAAGGAAGATTTCATTAGAGTGGAGAGTGCACTGGAGTGAAGAGGCAAGCACTTATTTCCACTTCATGTTTGGAAGGGGAAGGATTACATTTAAGGACATGTGGGGTTGCCAACTTTTGGGCTGTGGCTGAAATACAAAGTTTAATGGCAAACAGAGTCTTTTTGTTTTTTAAGGATGAATTATGAGAGTTTCATTTCTGGTTCAATAGCACATTTTGTCCAAAGAGAAAATAAAACATTTAGAAATGCTTTAGTTAAGCAGAGGAATACAATCAGAAAGTGAACGAAAAGGAGGCAGTGCATTACAGCATGGTTGCTATGCCACTGCATATAAATGCGGTGGAGAACTTCTCTAAAAAAGTTCAAAACAGCAATTTTAACCAATGACTCTTAGTCATGGGAGCTTGTTTTAACCACTGAACTGAGCAAAATTGAAGACACACCTATCTTGCTTTTGTCCTTTGAAGATGATGTAGCAGTTCTTTAAATGTTCACTGGCACAGAGAGCAGAAACCATGTAGATAAGTCTAATGTCCTGGCTAAAGTCAGATTTTTCACTTTGTATCTGTGAATATTTAAGTCAGATATAAAGTGTTTCTCCTTTGAACTTCAAAAGAACAACTCAAAGCACAATATACAATAGCCAGCAGTAGGGAGAGAGACATGTGAACAACACTTACAACCCCTACACAACTCCAACACCCAGATTATCTTGTTAAAGGACAAAAGAACAGTTCCTCCTACCCTACTTGTGCGAATGACACTTATACCCATAAACTGTTTCTTTGTCCAAAATTATATGGTGAAGTCTGGTTGGATTTGTTAATAATTTTAAATAGACTGAAATGCACTTTAAAAAAAAAAAAAAAAAAAAAAAAAAAAAAAAAAAAAAGAACAGTCTCTTTGTGTCTGTTTGCCTGTATGTGTCTGTTGTAGCTGTGTGTACATGTTCATACATAGTTGTGCACCTATAATTACATTGAAATCCTCAGATAGAAATTAGATGCCAATTGCATGCTAAAGTGAATAGTCAATTCAGGCATAATTAACTGTCAGGATACTATCTGCTCCAAGAAGATTTTAGATTATGAGGTAAGAACCAGATTCTTAAAAACTTTTGTAGTAAATATGGGGTTAAAAAAAATGAAAATAATAAAAAGGTAAACGAGAAAGAAAATGCAACTGACTTCTTTCAAAATCAGTCATTCTTAGGAAACATCTCATAAACCAACTGCTTGTGAAAATTCAGCAGGCTGAAATCCAGCTCAGACTTTGGTCTATTGCTGTCTCAGACTCCATCTCAAGCAGATGTGTCAGTCACAGCTGAGCCTTCTGTGTAAATCCTCTTCCACACGAGAGACCAGGGCATGCAGGCAGCTTGCTAGGTCTTTGTACAAAGACAGCTCGTTTGCCAGGTATTTGACAAGTGAAATCAAGGGTCAGAGAGAAAGCATGGAGTGTAGAGAGATGACAAATAACCATGTTTCCTTTTGAAAAGTTAAAATGACTTTTTGAAGTCTATTAATTTGTTTTGTTACAAAGTGACATGTACTGAATTAACTTATCTATGGTGAAGCTCACATATAAAATACCATGAGTCTGGCACTTTCATCATCCTCACAGGTTCTTGAAGCAACATGTTTTACAAGCCATCAGCCACTCTACTTGGATGCTAGCAGCACTGATAAACCCATTTAAAAGCTGCTCAGAACCATATAGGCTCCACAAACATCTTGCTTAAAACCGGAAGTAGAAGGAAATTAAAAGGAAACTGATCATCTGTGCTGGGATGGGGCAGGGAAAACCACTCCTTTTGGTAATTCTGGGGTCTTCAGAGATGCCAGGAGAAAGAAGGGTGTCTGGAGAAGGGGTGCAGGAGCAAGACAAGGGAACTGGTTGGACTGAAGTCATCATTGTTTGTACTCTTCTGTTCAGGACTCTGCAGAAGAAGGTATCTCCAGGGTTTGAATGTATAGGAATTACTGCTTCCTGGAGCTTTGGAAAACAGAGTTTAAAATACTTGGCAATATTTCAGTCCCAATCAGGCTCACAAAAGAAATAAGTTTTAAAATGTCTTTTTAAATAGGTTCTTTTCCTGAATTTCTCCCCCTACCTTTTGGATATACAAACTTGGATTGCATTTTCCAGTTTTTCTCTACAAATGTGGACTCTAAGGAGTCATTCATTTAACTATCCATTCCTAACTGAGGACTGACATTCATGTAGCCACCCCACCACTATTCTCTACCCCTCTCCCCATTACTATGCCACCAAATATCATGTCTTTCAGATTCCTTTTTAATTTTCCAGGAGACCATTCATCCTTCTACAGCATCAAGCCAGTGGCATTTGTTCTTCTCTGTGGGTTTGCCTTAAACTGCCCTAGCTACCTTTTCTATGTGCAATCAATTCCTATACCCTCCATTACTCCAAGGGCTAAATAATGACACTGGGGTTAGAAGAACAACTATTAATAGAAAATAAAAGGAATGCCAGAACAAACAGCACCTCTTGGACTACTATTTTTCTTGCTGAGAAAGTGGTTTGTGGAGTTATTTTTCTGCTTGTATAAATGCAAAACACAGCCACTGAGAAGGAATAATAATGAGAGGCTGGAGTGCCTGCAAAATTTTATCAAATTAGATCACCAAAGTGCAAATTCTCCTTCAGAGAAGATCAGCCTAGCTCTTTTGGATCTGCTAGTGCTGCATGCATTTTATACTCACTTTGCATCCAGTTGCCTAGGAATGTAGTCAGGATGGCCAGGCAAATGGGAATAACAAGTTGATTATGGGGATTATAAACTGTCTAAACCCTCTGTTCCTCACATTTTCTTCCATAATACCAACAGCTAATTTCAGGCTGGAGATGAAAAGAAGTCTGCTTTGTGGCTCCTGTTCTTCTTCCATGATATTTTATCTATTCCACACCTACCTGTGTTCCAAGGATTTGCTGCTCCTTTCAGGAAACATAGCATGGAAAGAAACTCACAAAATCTGATGAAAGAAGATTTTGGGAGAAACAGGAATGGAGAAAACAACCAGTGCAGAATGATCAGTATACACCTGGGTATTGAATATTCGACAAGGTTGCCTGTTCAAAAGAAGAATCAGCTTTGTTTAGTTCAGCCCATGAAAGTACTTTATTAGGCAGGGAACAATTTGTGCTGAGATTCTCTCTCTGTGATAATCCAGTACTGAGAAGAGATATGTAGTTTCTCTCTTCTCGCCCATCCCCTCGCACACATATCACTGCATAATGGCTACCACTCTTAATGCAGAACTTGTAAATCAATTCATTAGAGGCACTTTTGGAGGAGAGATAATAATTGAAAAATGTAAAAAAAAATTAAATGCAAGGGGTAATCACAGTATTTCCCTCAAAAAATGAAAATCTCACTATATAATTTCTTCTTGAAAGCAGAACCCTTATTAGCATTATCACTGTAGACTTCTCCACAATCTCTGCTTTTCCTAAAGTTGCCAGAATGTAAAAATATCCCTTGTATTTTCATTAGCAAGGTCTAGTGGGGAATGTATTGCATCCATTTCCATCTAGTAGTTGTAGAGGCTACAGTAGCTAAGGATATAACAAACCAGTTTTTCAGTTCAATGTTAAATATAAGTTTCCACTTTCATTGTACTATGGAAGAGACTTCAGGGATATTTTCAAGAGTGATGTTCTTGTGGCTTTTCTACAAGTGTAATGCCTAATGAATTTTATTTTTTTTTTAGTTGGGAAAATTTGCTCATGCTCATTATTTCAGTGATTCTCAGTATTGTAAATAAAAACTCCAGTTGCTTTAACTTCTTGATTGGTAGTGTTGGAAATTTCAGACTGAAGAAAACCTTAATAGACCTCTTAGAAATTTTGTGACAAAAAAGAAGAAAGAGCATGTTCTGAAAAAGATGGAAAGCTGAAATCCCAGTGGTTTACAGTCATATCCTAAATCTTGTCAGTGACAAATTTCACTAACTTTTTTCCTCCCTGTAGCTCAGAGCCAAGCCATATATGAGAAAAAAACTGCAAACTACCTGGCTCATGTATCATCAGCAGGATTGTTAGCTGGGATTCAACTGCAATGCCAAATTCCAGCATCAGACCTGAGAAAATGAGCATTGATAGAGAACCAAGGATAGAACTTCACATTCCTAGTGAAGAAAGTGAAAAGTTGCTTTTTCAGCTTTGATGCAGGGAGCTGTGAGGTCAGTATCTATCCAGGAGGCTGACCTTGGAACATCTTAATATTTCAGATAAGGTGAAACATAAACCAAGTATCTGCTTTTCTTTTCTCTGTGGCAAATAATGCAAGAACACTGTCATTTAATTGGGCTCTGTTGCCAGGAATAGCAGCAAGGGCACTGGGTGATCCTTTCATTAGTTCATACGTCTCAGCTTTTCAGGATACAAACAGTGAAAAAACAGAACATATGTTCTACTTCCTATTTCTCCTACTCAGAATAATTCTGTCTGTCTGCTAACTGACAGAATTAATAGTTGCACAGTAGTTATTGCTGTTGAAATAGTAAAGTAGATTCTTGATTCTTGAACAAGAAATCGCTGAGTAGAGAACAAATACAACAACACAAATTTGAAGACAGGCACAGTCAATAAGATTGCTACAGGAATTTGGAGACAATTAAGAGGATTTTAGTGGATTTCTATTGATTTTGCCTCCATGCAGTATTTGTCCCAGCCAGTAAAATGGTAAGATCTTCAATTGCAGATTCTTTTATATAAAAAATATATGACCCTGACTGCTTTGCCCAATACAGACGGTTTGAGAACGCAAAAGGGAACAAGGTCCTATCACCTTTGGGAGTGCTGCCAAACCTGAAAATTCAAAACACATGAATTTGTCATTAAAAATTCTGTTGCTCAGAAAAAGACCCAGTTTGGGCTATTAAGTCTTTAAGAGACAAGACACTGGTGTCCTGATTGACACAAAGATCAGTTCAGGTATGACCTGAGGAGCCTCAGAGGAGCTACTGAGAGGGGAGCAGCTGAAAGCAGAAAGTTGGTCAGCACTGATCCTGCTTTGAAAGAGCTGTGTGAAGCTTAAGGCCAACGTCAATGGTGAGGCCCTCCCTGCATGTGGACCTCAAGTAGATGCAAGCACACAAGAACTGGGTTGTATTGGCTGAGACTGTGGAAGGACAGACTGTAGCGTTTGTCAGCCCAGCAGTGAAACAGAGGAAACTGTTAAAAATTTTATCTTCCCGTGAGAATTGTCCTGGATGTTGTATCCACCATACAGCACATTCTGTTTTGCATCTTGTATCCCAGGCTTAACAAGGAAAACACCCTTATGGGAGATACTACTTAACTGGTCAACATAGGCACTACAGTAATGAGATTAATTAAAACACCTTATGGTACACAGGTTTCTCAAAAAAAGCCATGGCTGAAACACAGAGGCTTCTGGTAAAACACAACCTAACTCTTTGAGAGATGGATCTGAAGGAGAGTGATGTGCAGAGATAAAAAAAGTTCTGGTAAACTGATCTTTACACTAAGAAAGCATAAGACTGCCAAAAATGTTTAGGCGTTTTCATGCCGCTATCACAACTCATACTGATAATCAGCAAGACACACTCCTTGGACTTGGTGGTCTGTCATTCTAACCTACAACATTCTTGTTTTGTGTATCTTGATTTCACATTTAATCACATTTTTACTTGTTTTTTAACATATTTGGCAGAGATTATTAATTATGTGTCTCATCTTTGCTGACACAAACCTTCTTTTCCTTTTGCTTCCAGATGGAAAGACTGGTACCACTAGGGCAGGCTGCCCAGCCTGGTCAGGAAGCCTAACAGGCAAGACAGCATTCACAAAAAACAACAACCCCCACCAGTCCAATGGGGAAAAAAAAATGCTGCCAACAAGCTCTCTAGATCTAGATTCACTCCAATTACATGAAAATCTGCTAAGGACTTGGTGGCATATGGACTGGGTAATGGCTTACAAAACCCTCTTCTGCAGGATGTTGGGTAAAGGAGTAAGAGCATGATTCATCCTAGTTTCTGCTTAAAGTCACATGCAGAAGACACAAATAGAACTCAGAATGGAAAATAGCTATTGCATACACAGATGTTTTTCTCAGTAGCAACACAGTAGGAAATAAAAAGACACCATCCAACCTCAAAGTGTGAAAACCCATGAACATTCCCTAGAATTTAATCGCAGTCTTACAAGCCAGGTAGAGATGTGAAAAGAAATACACTAAAGAAAACAAAATGCAAGAACATTGTGTGTTGTCCTACAAGGTTACAAGCTGCTAGGGTAGGAAAGCCCCCCTCTGGGACATTGAAAAGGCTGGTGATAAACCTTATTCCCTGTGTCCATCATTGGGACACTGCATATTTCAGACCTCCTGTCACGTCTGGGAGATCAAAGTGCAGGTCACCCAAACAGGATCCCATGGAATGGATGACAAAGAAGATCTCCCTCACTGTAAGATGCCTGCAGGGATTGCAGAACTCAAAACTGCCTATTTTTTTTCTGGGAAAGAAACTTTCTTTGCCTTTTGTATTTGCTAAGCATGGAGGTGTTCCTTGGACAATGACAGCGAGGCAGCCTTTCCACACTCTGAGGGACTGCTCACTGTTAGGCATAGTGCTGATTCAGCTCTTGTTAAAAAGCCACACCTGCTCCAAGGAGTCTGGTGGGGAAATGGAGTGAAATTTTCTTCTTACAGCTGTGACCCAAAAATCAGGTTACTAAGGAATCTGCTTGGACAAAATGACAAACATTTCTCAAAGACCACTCTCTCTCTAGGACTTTGGGTGTAATCAGAGGGAAGCAAGAGACTAAAGCTCCTGAGAGGCAGTAAATGGCTTTCTTGGCATTGTTAAACTCACAGAACTGTACGGAAACACATTAATCTTAAATGTCCACATTTGCTACAGATAAATGAGGAGAAGCAGTTGCTATGCTACAGGTGTGTATTTCATGTGTACACTTGTTCCAGGGGCAAGATGCATTGATTGTTTTTTAAAATTTATGAAATCAAGTGGTTTTATATAATTGAGTAAAAAGACATTATGCATAAAGTTGCTATGTATATACTTGCATGATTTAAGGTGAGTTTTAATGATTTAATGAGGGACAGCATTTAGAGTGCTGAGCATCATGCAAAATCAGTCCAGTAATTATCCTTCACCTATTGAATACATTTTTCTTTTCAGTTTGGTAAATAAAAAGAAAAGACAATATTTGGGGAACAGTATAACAGGTAAGTAAATGTATGAGCCACTAAAAAAGTGCCCTCACTATGACAATGTCAATTCACGTGAATGTGCTGAACAAGAAATAATTATCTATGCACAGTACAAAAAAAATCTTTGTTGATCTACACACTGCAAAATTATAAAATTGTGATAAAAGCAGAGAAAAAGAGTTAGAAGTCTCTAACCGCGCACAAGATTTTAGAAGCATATTGCCATGTAGCACAGTCAGCAGATGAATCTTCACCTTCCCTGTCAGAGTGCTTTACCCCACTTGGGTAGTAGGAACGAATGAGCTCTTTGATGTCAAAGCTAAAAAAAAAAGAAAATATTTTGGCAAGCTTAAGCCTTTGTTGTTGTTACTGTTGTGAACTACCATGGGGCTCTGATACAAGCATTATTCAGGATGATTCTACCAACATTTTCTGCAGAAATAATTCATCATATGGGCTGTGTGACTTATCTGCTGCAATCACTGCTTACAGGAAAACACTACCAGTAAACCATTACTCAGGCTGGGTGAGGAGTTTTCTGCAGCTTGTGCCATTGGGTCTGACCTCCAGCCCACCAACCCGTGTCACCAAAGAGGTGGAAAGCTTTAATAAATCATATCTGAGAAGCATGTTAACCAAGTACAAAAATACCTACTGTATCTAAATCAAATATTCATAGATTCAGAGAGATTAAGGCCATAAAGGGCAATATCTCAACTTGCCTGACCTCCTGCATATCACAGGCCATTCAATTTCACCCAGTCACCCCTGTGTTAAGCTAAATTACCCATGTTTGATTGAAGCATATATTTCAGGAACGCATCAGTCTTGATCTGAATATATTGGTAGAAATGAAAAGCATCTCTTATTTTGTAATTTTTTCCACTGGTTAATTCCCCATACTTTCAGTTTTCCCTAATCTCTCATTTAAATTTTTCTGTCTTCTGTTTGCAGCCAGTGGCTCTTGTAACACTTTCCTTGGCTAAGCTATGTGGCCTCTCAGACCCAGATTTCTCTCCACAAAGACATGATATTTAATAAATTCACATTCCTTTCTGCTTCGTAACAAGCTAAACTGATCCAGCTCTTCCCTCGCAGGATTTTCTCCAGCCCTCAAATAGCATTTGCAGCTCATTTATATGCTCTCCAAAATAGTTGTGACCATGATTCGATCATCCATCTCATCAAGGCCACATTTGGGAGTTAATCTTCCCCCTGCTTTCCCATTCATACAACAAAGATCTCATTACTTCTCCCGTCCACAGCAGCGGCACACTGAATATTTCCATTTGACAACATTCCCAAGCCCCTGCCAGCAGTGGCCGCTGTCCATGGTACTGCTCTCCCTTACACCCAGAGAGGGAGATGCTGTCTCTTAAAACCAAGGAACAATTTAGATTGGAAAGAAAACATTTAAGATCATCGAGTCTAACCACAAGCCTAACACTGCTATGTCCATCACTAAATGCTAATTTATGATGAATTTTCGCTCAGATTGATCCAATACAGTAGTACAATCATCTGTAGAAGAGAAAGAAGATGGCAAACACTCCATGGAGTCATTTATTCAGGAGCAAAGGCTTTTAGTGAAGACTGCAAGTCAAACTCATTTTTCTGCAAAGGTGTTTTGTTGCCCCTGGATATGAAAGTCTAACCAAAAGTTGTTTACAACAAGAGGACTCTGCTTATTTCCTTGGAAGGGAATAAGGTGAAAACTACATGTTAAGAAACAGTACCTTCAGGGAATGCCTCCGAGAGTCCTCTTATAAAATGCAAGTCCTATTATTCTGATATAATGAAGACTTTTTCTTGAGCTGGGAATATTCCCACCTGATCCAATAGAATCTGATCTCTCTGTGTGGCTACCATGTCATCACTTTTAGCACTCCACTCATGTTACATCTCTTATGAGTTGTCTGGGTTTTTAAAAATTATTTCCTGTCACATGATTGATAAAAATGTTGAAAAGGACTTGGTTTGATATTGATGCTTCTTGTCTCCTGTTTAGAAACAATCACACTCAATGATGTTTCCTTGCTGACAGATACCATTTGAAATTGTCAGATGACCAGCTTTGATCTATTCAATATTAACTTTATGATACTGCATAGTGCTTTTCATTAAAACAATTTCATGTGATACTGAATCAAATGCCATACAAAAGTCTATTATGTCTGAGCAGTTTCTCTCATCGACTAAACGTATAATTCCATCAAAGGATGAAATTAGGTTTTCTTGACAAGATCTATTTTTCATGGAAAAAAATTGGGTAGTATTAATTCTATTACCACACTTTATCTTGCATCAACCAATTTCTGTATCAAATTCTTTTGTTGTTTTGGGTTGTTGTTGTTGTTTGTTGCGTTTTTTGGGGTTTTTTTTTTTGGGGGGGGGGGGGGGCTTGTG